>CM043702.1:80343319-80363319 GCA_023935145.1 Bretschneidera sinensis | reverse complement strand
ACTAATGAACAATTCAAATTGAAATACCGAAATCAATCAAAAGAACAAACATTGGTCTAAGTCAACATCCACCATCGAAATTTTACAACTAATCATCGATGCAATTATATATCAATTCACACTTTGAATATTCACCGTTTGAATTATTTTCCTATCTCTCCTTAGTCGCAGTTAATTAGAAAACAAGCGATCTAATTAACCCTAACTACTAAACAACCCAAGACAAGCGCTAAAGGTTTAATCTAGTAGCAGCCTTAAGAATTAGAGAGATCGATGAAGGTAAACAACACAAGCATAAGTGGTTGCATTTAATTTAGTCAAGCATCCTTCCTAAGATCTAATAATTTCTGAGGCAGCAAATCATTAAGTCTTAGTTGCTGCACAAATTAGAGGGATCAAACAATTACGGATTTGATATCTAACCTAGCAGTAGATTGCAATGAATAATAAACTAGTAGGCCTCCTAGTAACTAAACGAGACAATCATGAAAATAGGGACAGAAGAACATTCGATACTCAAAGTATAAATTGAACAATATAAAAAATAGATTAGATCATACAGTTTTATTGATTCCGAGGCTTCCGTTTCCTTCGACCAATTATAAAAGTTTAGCCACACAGGGCCATGATGAAAACTCAAAGGAGAAGTTAGAGAAGAGGGGAGAGAGAGGTATCCCTAAAGTCTGATGATTTCTCCCCTCTTATACACGTTATTTTCAGTATTGGAAACCTACAAGGTCTCCTAAAAATATTCTAAATATTATCCTAAAATAACAATATCCAAATCTGACTAATTTAAGGAAAATATTAAAAATAAAATAAAGTCCTAATATAACTAGGAAACTAGAGTTTTCGGCATGAATTATTGTGCACCAGATCTGGAAACTTTCGAAAATAAATCGTATCAAATCAGCGTATTAGAATTGCAGGTTAAGGGACTTTCCAGAACTGTAACAATGCAGGTGCAACAACTCCAAGCTCGGTTTTGACCTTGATGCAGCCAGTATCTCTCAAAACATCAAAGTTATAGAACATTTTCTTGGCGTTCCATAGCATCTTGAATCATCTCAACAGGAGCTCAGATGAGAGAGTTATGCCCAGGTTAAGAAGTGATGTCAAAATTGTCCGAAATCGCCCAATTAGTTTCGTTTTGCACTTCACGCCTCCATTTGCATCCTAAATCAAAATATAAGAATAATAAGTACATTTAGACACCAAATGAGTATAAAAAAACTAAACATTAAGGGAGAAAAATATGATATTTTGTATTCTCATCAGAGTTACCATTTAGATTAATTACCAAATCTTTAAGGTAGTTAATAATATGAATAGACACTAATTTTATATATTGTTACATTGTAGATTATAATGACTAAACTCATTATTGTGCATACTTGATGCAAATAGATTGAGTAGTAGAATCTCCTAGATTGGCTAAGGAATTCGAGAATCGTTCTTAATTCCTAGAAAATGACCTAGTTTATTGA
The DNA here is from genome assembly GCA_023935145.1 of Bretschneidera sinensis. NCBI lineage: Eukaryota > Viridiplantae > Streptophyta > Magnoliopsida > Brassicales > Akaniaceae > Bretschneidera > Bretschneidera sinensis. The sequence continues at coordinate 80,361,832 of CM043702.1, read as the reverse complement.
TAAATCACTTCCAATAACTATTGGTGAGAATGTTCTTGAAGAAGAGGTCATTACTTATAAGAAATGGCAAGAGGATGACACGTGGACTAGGCGTTATATGCTAACATCTATGTCTAATGAGCTTTACAAGAAATATGAAAAGATAAATTTTTTTATGTAATATTGTTTCATCTACAAGAGTTGTATGGTGAGCAAAACCTCTTCAGGGCGATGATACCCGAAGGATCATTAGTCTATGAGCAGGGATTAAAGATGATAAACTATATCGAGCAATTAGACTAGCTCATTTTAGTATGGATGTGGAGTTAAGTAGTGACCTAATTCTTCAATCCCTTTCAGACTCATTATCATAGTATGTTTTGAAATACAGCGTAAACAAGTTTGTAGCTATACTTCTAGAACTTGTTATATGTTGAAGACTACAAAAGCTATGATCAGGAAAGGTTAAGAAACCTTATATGCTTATTGATGGAGCTTTTCCATCTAAAAGAAAGTCTTGAAGAAGAAGAAGAAACCATTGAAAGAAAAGAGATGTGTGAACAGCGTTAATTCAGCAAAAGCCAATAAGGATAAGGGACAGTAATCTCATTGTGGAAAATATGGGAATTTGAAGAAAAACTGAAATTATCACCTTGCAAGACAAGCCTTTGAAAGGAAAGTCTTATTTTTCCTTTGATGAAATTAACATTAGTTAATAATACTTGGGCATTGGATACCGAGTACGGTTCTCACATTTATAATAGTTTGCATGTGTTAAGAAAAAGCAAAAAACTAAGTAAAAAGAAGTAAACCTTCAACTTGGAAATATTGCAAGCGTTGCTACATTAGCCATAGGGACTTATTACTTAGGTTTACCATTTAGAGGTAGATGGTAAAATATTTCATATAGAACAACAAAAGAAAGGAGATAATGATCTGAATTTTTCCTATATACGGTACTTAAGACTAGGTCATATCAATGAGGATAGCACAAAAAAGTTGGTAAAAGATGGATTCTTGGATCTATTAGATTGGGAATCCTATCCAACTTATGAAACCTATCTCATGGGAAGATGAATAAAAATCCATTTAGTTGACATGGAGAAAGAGTCACAGATGTATTAAGGTTAATGCACACTATTGTGTGTAGGCCCTAACAGTTAATGCTAAAGGATTTTACTCCTACTCTATTACCTTTACTGATGATCATTCAAGGTATGGGTGCATGTACTTAGTGAAGTATAAATTTGAATCATTTGAAAAGTTCAAGCAATTCAAAAGAGAAGTTGAAAAGCAAACCAAGAAAGGTATTAAAGCTCTTTGATTTGATCGAAGAGGAAAATACTTGTTTAATGATTTTCTCAATTATTTCAAAGAGAATGAGATTCTCTAGGAATCACACCCTATTTGATATGGTACAATTCGTGATGAGTTACACTGATCTTCAGATATCCTTTTGGGGATATGTTGTCCTAACTGCCACATACTTATTGAACAAAGTTCCCTAAAAAAAGTACCCAAAACTCCACATGAGATGTGGAGAAAGGATAAAACCTATTCTTAAGTACATTAAGATTTGGGGTTGTCCTACTTATATAGTGAAGTTACATATAGACAAGTTGGGAACTAGGTCTGACAAATCTAGTTTTGTGGGATATCCTAAAGAAAATTTAGGATACTATTTCTATCATCCTTAGGAACAAAAGATGTTTGTTTTCAAGTATGCTACCTTTCTCGAAGAAGAGTTTATGCTAGAAAGAAGTAGTGGGAGGAAGATAGATCTTGTGAAGTGTCACAAGAACCACAACTTAGTACTATTTAAATCGAGGAACGTGAACTAATAGATCTTTCTAACACACAAACAATTTGTAGATCTAGCAGAATACCCAAGCACCAGAGAGATACGGATTTCTCATAAATGGTGACAAAGATGTACACCTTATAAATGATAAATAAAGCAATAATTAAGAAGAAGCAATGTTAGACACTAATTTAGAGAAGTGGCTAGAAGCCATTAAATCCGAAATGGATTCCATGTACTCTAACAAAATGTGGACTTTGGTTGATTCACTTGAAGGTATAGTACCTATAGGTTACAAATGGGCCTTTAAGGGAAAGATTGGATTAGATAGAAAGGTAGAGACCTATAAGGTAAGGCTAGTAGCAAAGGGTTTCAATCAAAGGCAAGAGTTTACTTTGACAAAACCTTCTCTCTAGTGGTTATACGTAAATCCATACTTATTATATTTGCATGCAATAACTTTGAGTTATGGTAAATGGATGTAGAGATAGTATTCCTTAATAAAAACATAGAGGAAGATGTGTACACGACACAACCTGAGGGTTTTTTAACATCCAAGCTTCAAAGATCGTTTCATGGATTAAAGTAAACTTCTTAAAGTTGGAACATCTATTTTTATGAGACAATCAAATCATTTATTTTATCAAAAACAAATATGAACCATGTGTGTACAAAAAAGTGAGTGGGAATGTTGTGATATTTTTGTTGTTATACATTGACGACATATTACTCATTGGAAATGATGTAGGTAAGTTATAGTGTTGGTATTTGTCTAAGGTTTAAACATATCTAAACATGGTTCAAAGATAGTTAAAGTCTAAAACAAGGTTGAAAGATTAAAATACAGCATGTTAAAGGACTGCACACATGTATGTGCATCCATTTGGGTGTGTGTGCACACCCCTAATCAAGAAAGCAAAGTAGTGCGCACTACTGTGTGACGGGCAGTATCAGTGTGTGCCTCACCACCACTTCACCAGTGCCTCACCGCCCAGCAAGGAAGCAGCTTGGAGAAGGGCAGCATCGCACCACCCCTCCACCAGCACCGCACCGCCCAGAATGTGGTGCAAAGGAGCTTTGCCTAGCGCCTCACCGCCCGCTATTCAGCACCTAGGCGCTAGGCAAACTGATGCACACATGGATAGCTTGTTTAAACCTCCTCTTAGGTTCGTGAATGCAAGGTTAAAATGCACAACACCACTTATGATTGATGGAGGGCCATGATTAAGTGGTCATTAAGATCTAAGGATGGAGATTGACTCTCAAGATTGGACAAGAAGTTGGTGCACTATATAAAGGGTCACCTAGCTTCATTCTCAACAGAATAATAACACAAGTTTGTGATATACTTTGAGATCAATTGTAAAGAGTTACATATAAGAGAGAATTGTGTAAAACTGCAAAGACACAAACACAAGAGGGACTCATTGTAGAGAGGCTAGTTGTAAAGAAGAGAGAGCAGTATAGATAGAGAGCATTGTTAGTTCTTATCTTCTTCCTTTCTTATCTTCTTGGTTTTTTCAAGAACTTGAGCTTCTTGAAGAGAGTTGTTGCAATTGTAAAGAACCATTGATTTAGTGTAGAGAGTTCAGAGGAACTCACAGGGACTAGGCTATTGCCGAACCTCGATAACAAATCGTTCGTCTTCTTTTTTTTCTTGCTTTCGATTGCTGTATTTCTTTTTACAAGTCATTCTAGACTTGGGTGTTTGGAAGTTTTCCACCGGGGCATCTTGTGAAGGTGATTTCCAACAGTGGTATCAGAGCTTGCACAGCTGGGTATCGGAGCAAGAACAAGAAGTTTACGGAGTCAAGACTCCAATAATCAAAGATTAACTTCTTGGGTGATTCAAGAATGGAGTAAAGATCAAGATCAGATCGTGTTCTTGAGGATGATTCAAGAACGGTGTTAAGATCCATCTTCGATCGTGTTCTTGAGGTTGAAGAAAGCATTTATAGGTACTGCATAAATCAAGGGATCTTCTCCGCAAGATGGGTTTAAATTTTGGTATTGAGAAGTTTGATGGAAAGGGAGATTTTTCCCTATGGAAGTGGAAGATCAAGGTGGTTCTAGTGCAACAGAAAGTGGACTTAGCTATTGGAGAAGATGATGTTTTTCCAGCAAGAGCCACAGAGGACCAACGAGTTAAGATGAAGAAGATGGATTATAGTACCATCTTCTTGCACATGTTGGATAATGTCACAAGGGAGTGCGGAGACTCGGAAGATCTTGCTGCAATATGGAAGAAACTAGATGAGTTGTTTCTTACCAAGACTCTCCCGGATAAGAGGTATCTTCGTAAATGAATCTTTGCTTTTAAATTTGATCCTATTAAAGAGTTGCAAGATAATCTTGATGCCAAGATAAGGAGTACATCAAGTGGTAAAGGGCTGTTCTTTAAAAGAAGGCCAGCAACTCGGTATGGCAGCAAATATGGCTACTACCGGGACAGAGGTAGAGGAGAGAGCCATGGGAGAGTGCACAGCAACATACATGGCCACTACCAGGATAGAGGTAGAGGGGAGAGCCATGGGAGAGTGCACAGTAGCATGCATGGCTACTACCGGGACAGAGGTAGAGGAGAGAGCCATGGGAGAGAACACTACAAACCGAGATTTGGAGGGAAGAGTTGCTACTACTGCCATAAGGAGGGTCATGTCAAGAAAGATTGTAAGAAGATGACAAGGGATAGAGGAGGAAGCCATACCAAGAATGGAGAGGCTTCGGTTACCAAGACAGAACAACAAGATGATGATGTTCTTGTTATGTGCTCAAGTGCGAGCAAGGAGCAAGAAGACAGCGGGAAATGGATCTTGGATTCTGGGTGAACTCATCACATGTTCCCTCACCGGAGTTGGTTCAAGAATTTCAAGGAAACCAATGATGAAAGGGTTTTCTTGGGGAATGATATTTCTTACCAAGTGAGGGGCACGTGAGACATCCAGGTGAGGATATTTGATGGAATGACAAGGCTGCTGGAGAATGTGAGGTATCTCTTGGATTTGAGGAGAAATTTGATCTCATTGGGGTAGCTAGATTCCATGGGATACACATGCAAGATAGAGGGAGGAAAGATTAAGGTAGCCAAGGGATCTTTGGTAGTGATCAAAGTAGTAATGAAGGATGGACTCTATGAGATGATCAGAGATATGGAGATCAAGGATCAAGCAGCAAGCTTGATAGCTGAGATGGATGAGGCAGCCCTTTGGCACACTCGCTTGGGACATATGAGCGAAGAGGGCCTGCAAGTTCTCAGCAAGGATGGCCTACTTGGTGGAAACAAAGTAGAGGAACTTGATTTCTGCGAGTGTTGTGTTCTTGAGAAGCAACACCGGGTCAGCTTCAGCACCAGAGTGCACAAGTCTAAGGGCATTCTTGACTATATTCATGCAGACCTTTGGGGACCAGTAAGGACACCAACACAGGGAGGTAACTTTTACTTTCTGTCTTTAATTGATGATTATTCAAGAAAGGTTTGGGTTTATTGGGTTAGAAATAAATCAGATGCTTTGAATAAGTTAGTGGTGTGGAAGAGGCTGGTAGAGACTCAAATGGGCAGGGTAGTTAAGGGGATAAGAACTAATAATGGCTTAGAAATTTTTAACCAAGAACTTGATTAATTCTGTAGGTTAAATGGGATTCTAAGATATATGACGGTTGTGGAAACCCCTCAGTAAAGTGGAGTTACTGAGAGGATGAATAAGACCCTTATGGAAAAGGTTAGGTGCATGTTAAATGGTTTCGGTTTACCAAACTATTTTTGGGGGGAAGCTGTGTCTATTGCTGCATATTTGGTTAATAGATCACCCTCTAGAGCTTTAGAGCTCAAAACTCCCAAAGAGATGTGGAGTGGAAAACCCCCTGAGTTTGACAACCTTAGGACTTTTTGGTGTGCTGCATTTGGACAACAAAAAGATGATAGACTTAGTCCAAGATCTAGAAAATATGTGTTTCTAGGATATAGAGAAGGGGCTAAGGGGTATCGGTTGTGGTCTTTAGAGGAAGAAGGATTGAGACTCATAATAAGTAGGGATGTTAATTTTAATGAATTGTTATTTCCCTACTTGGAGAAAACTAACCCTATAGGGGCTAGTGAGCAAACCAGTTCAGTATTTGTGGAGCATAGCATCAAGGAGAATTCGGTTCAAGTAGAGCAAGGAAGGAAAGAGGGTTCAGACCAGGTTGAGCCCATTGATGAATGCTAAGCTCAGGACACTCATGAGGAGGCTGAACTGAAAGAGGATGATGCAGGGAGTCAAAAGGACTATCAGCTCACAAGAGACCGGGAAGGAAGGCTGGTTGGACCACCTTCAAGATATGGGTTTGCGGATACAGTAGCTCCTTGGACAGAAGGAGAGATGAGTGAACAAGTGACTTACATTGATGCCATGGGATGTAAGGATTCGCCAAGATGGAAGCAAGCTATTGAGGAAAAAATGGATTCTTTGAGGAAGAATAACTTCTGGGAATTGGTGCACATTCCAGGAAATCAGAGAGTTTTGGATTGTAAGTGGACTTACAAGGTCAAATAAGGGTACCCTCCAGGAGATGAAGTCCGGAACAAGGCTAAGCTTATGGTGAAGGAGTTCACAAGAAGAAAAGACATAGATTTCACAGAAACGTTCTCACCTGGACACAAGGTAGAGAAAATGGTGAGTATCCTCATCTATGTCGTTGATGTACTGTTGGTTCAGAACAGTAGAAAGAGGATGGAAAGGTTTACATCTCAACTCAGAGAGGAGTTCGAGAGGAAGGATCTTATCCTTACATAAAAGATCCTTGGAATGTGTAGAATCCAAGAAAAGGAGAGAAACTGGTTAAGGGTTTCTTGGGCAATGGGTGTTCTCAGCAGATTTTTGAGTAGTCCCGGAAAGAAGCATTGGCTTGGGATGAAGTGGTTGCTAAGGTATTTGAAGGCTCAGTGGTAGTCGATGGTAGCACTCATAACAACCGGGGCAGAATGCATAACAGCTACGAAAGCCATAAAGGAGGCTAGGGGGTGCAAAGGGTTGTTGGACGAGTTGAAGGTATTGAAGGAATAGGTTGTGGTGTTTTCAGATTGTCAAAGTGCATTGCACTTGTGTAAGAATCCGATGTTCCATGAGAGGACAAAGCACATGGATGTTCGGTATCATTTCATTCGGGAAAATGTTACGAAAGGATGCATCCATGTGGACAAGGTAGCCACGGAAGAAAACCCTGCGGATTTAGGTACTAAAGTTCTACCTCTAAGTAAGTTCAATCATTTCCTTAGAATTCTTAGGATTGGAGTTGGTTAATTGATGACTCAAGATGAGTTTGGATCCTGAAGCTTTCGGCACAATGGTTCAGGTTTAAACACTTAGACAAAGGTAGAGATTATTAGTATTTTTCTAAGGTTTAAACATGTCTAAACATGGTTCAAAGATGGTTAAAGTCTAAACCAAGGTTGGAAGATTAAAATACAGCATGTTAAAGGAGTGCACACATGTGTGTGCATCCATTTGGGTGTGTGTGCACACCCCTAATCAACAAAGCAAAGTAGTGTGCATTACTGTGTGAAAGGCAGCATTAGTGTGCGCCTCACCGCCCCTTCACCAGCGCCTCACCGCCCAGCAAGGAAGCAGCTTGGAGAAAGACAGTGCTGCACCACCCCTCCACCAGCACCGCACCGCCTAGAATATGGTGCAAAGGAGCTTTGCCAAGCGCCTCACCGCCCCCTGTTCAGCGCCTAGGCATTAGGCAAACTGATGCACACATAGACAGCTTGTTTAAACCTCCTATTAGGTTCATGAATGCAAGGTTAAAATGCACAGCACCACTTAGGATTGATGGAGGGCCATGGTTAAGTGGTCATCAAGATCTAAGGGTGGAGATTGACTCTCAAGATTGGACAAGAAGTTGGTGCACTATATAAAGGGTCACCTAGCTTCATTCTCAACAGAATAATAACATAAGTTTGTGACATACTTTGAGATCAATTGTAAGGAGTGACATACAAGAGAGAATTATGTAAGAGTGCAAAGACACAAGCACAAAAGGGACTCATTGTAGAGAGATTGGTTGTAAAGAAGAGAGAGTAGTATAGATAGAGAGCATTGTTAGTTCTTATCTTCTTCCTTTCTTCTCTTCTTAGTTTCTTCAAGAACTTGAGCTTCTTGAAGAGGGTTGCTGTAATCGTAAAGAACCATTGATTTAATGCAGAGAGTTCAGAGGAACTCATGGGGACGTAGGCTATTGCCGAACCTCGATAAAAAATCGCTTATCTTCTTTTCTTTCTTTCTTTCGATTGCTGTATTTCTTTCTATAAGTCATTCTAGACTTGGGTGTTGGGAAGATCATGACATGGGCATCTTATGAAAGTGATTTCCAACATACAGTCAATCAAGGTTTGGCTGTTAAGAATTTCTCCATAAAGTATTTATGTGAAGTATTATAGGTCTAGAAGGATGTTAGGCTTTTCCAAATCCATTTACATAGATAAAATACTAAAAGGGTTTAGCATGGAAAATTTCAAGATGGATCATGGAATCACTCTTAAAAGACATGTCTCCAAAGATATCTGAGGAAAAAGAACACATAAGTAGCTTGGATCTATCGTGTACTCTATGTTATGTCCAAGACCTAATGTTCAATATGCTCTAAGTGTTAAGAGCATATATCAATCTAATCCTGGTGAGGATCGCTAGATAGCTGCAAAGAACATTCTTAAGGTCTTAAGAAGAACTAAAGATTTGTTCCTGGTAAATGGAGAAGAGGATTTAAAACTTAAAGCATTCACATGATCTAGTTTCAATATGCAAAATATGACAGTAAGTTAATTTACAGATAAGTATTTACCTTAAATGGTGGAGCAGTGAGATACAAATGTTCCAAGCAAGCGACCATTGTGGATTAAACCATGGAGGCTAAATATGTTATTGTATCAAAGACTACGAGGAAAGTTATTTGGATAAAGAATTTCATCACTAAGCTTGGTATGGTTTTTGACATTGTAAGTTCACTGTCATGATGCTATGACAACAGTGGCGTTATTGTGCAGACATAACAACCAAGGTCTCATCAGAAATCCAAACAATTCATCCAATAATTCTGTATTGTTGACCCTTATTTGATTTTGAGAATGACAAAGCACTGTTTAAATTGTGCTAACAATTTTGTAAGTGTATAAAGCTATAAATAGTTATGTTCAAAGATAAGATGCAAATGCAAATACTTGAGAGATACCGAAAGGAAGTCCGAAGACTTAGATTAGGTTATAAGATACTCATTTTAGAAGTTTTAAATATTTTAAGTACCTGAATTATTTTAAGTACCTGAATTACTATATGGCTCATTTTTATTCAAAAAAACCTTTTAACAAAAGGATTTTTACATGAAGTGTTTTTATAAAACAATTAAAAAGAGAAAACTTAATATCAGATCATCTAGTCAACTGAATGAATCTAGTTCACTTAATAAGTTGTTCAGGCGACTAAATGAATTCATTCGGTTGACTGAATAAAGGTCAAGAACTTATGCCTTCTGATTCAGTCGACTGAATGAAATCATTTAGTCGACTGAACGTTCGAAAATAATGGTAAACATTTTCGAATTGAAGCGCAGTTCATAGCATTAAATTCTCTGAATAGTTCTCATACTGGTTTTTCTTGTGTCTAATGGCTATGAGGTTTTAAATCTATATAAAGCCCTCTTGAAATGAAGAAAAGAATAACTCTTCATCATTAAATCTTCTTCTTCTCATTTATTTCTCTTAAAGCTTTCCAAAAATCTTTATGAGCCATTTTTAAAAGCTTTGAACTTCTAAGAGAGATAATTTATTCTTTGTAAGAGATTAATTGCAAAGTCTCTCATGTTCTTGAATCATAAATTTCCAATCATTGTAAAGAGAAAGAGTTGGTGAAACTCTTAGAGTTTTTAAGTGTTAAACATTTCTTGTAAAGATTCCTTAATCAGAAGAGATTGTGTACGGTTTCGGCAAAACCTATGAAGTTGCTTGAGTTATTAGTAGATTACTTCAAGAAGGTTCCTTGAGAAAAGTAGATGTAAGGTCAAAGAAATCTGATATTATCGAACCACTATAAATAATGTTTGCACATTCTCTTCCTTATCTCTTTACTTTCAGCTCTATTATATCTGCTGCTCTTGATTGTACTTGAAAGTATTTAAAACTTCTTCATTCTGCAAAAAGTTTTAAAAACCCAATTCACCCCCATCTTGGGTTTTCATCTTGGTCTTCAATTGGTAACAGAGCATCATTCTCAATTTTAAGGCTTAATCCTTGAGTTGATCCGATGATAACCAGTAGTTACACCAAAAGTCATTCCTATACTAGACCTCCTTTGTTCAATGGAACAAATTATAATTATTGGAAAAATAAAATGAAAATCTTTGTTGAAGGACAAGATCATAATTTGTGGTGGATCATTAAAGGAGGACTTAGAATTCCTACAAAGGATGTAACTAATGGATATATCGTTCATACAATGCTTAAACTCAAAACTGAGTTTAGTGAAGAGGATTATAGAATGATGTCTCTAAATAGTAGAGCTACTAGTATATTTCATTGTGCATTAGGCTTAAATGAATATAATAAAATTTCAGCACGTGATTTGGCAAAAGAAATTTGAGAAAAACTTCAAGTTACATATGAGGGCACTAGTGAAGTAAAGAAAACAAAAATCGATATGCTAGTGTCAAAGTATGAATATTTTAAAATGTCTCCTACCGAAAACATATTTGAAATGTATTCTTGTTTCACTAATATTATTAATAGTTTAAAGTTTCTTGGTAAGAACATTGAGGAGTATGAGTTAACAAGGAAAATTCTTAGATTATTTTCACCAAGTTGGCAAGCAAAGAAAACGACGATTAAGGGAGCCAAAAACCTTGACTTACTTGAAGTCAAAACTCTTCTTAGCTCTCTATTGACCTATAAAATGGAGGAAATGAGTGAAGAAGTTAGCAATGATGAGTTAAAAAAAAGAAAACTATTTCTCTCAAAGCTACCATAAACAAGAAAGTGAAAGAAGAAGAAGAGAATGAGGGTAGTAATGAAGATGGAGAGATGACTCTCATCACAAAGAGATTTCACCAGTTCTTGAAGAAGAGAAAGAAGTCTTACACAAATAACTTCACAAAAAGGGATCCAATGATGTTCTTTGGTTGCAACAAACCCAGGAACATCAAGGCTGATTTCCCTATAACAAAGAGCTATATAATAACTTCAAAAAGAAATAAATAGTGTCCATTACATTAACTTCGAGTGATGAATGCCAAATATTGCATGTTTTGGCCCCTTACTTTACATTTGTTAGCTTTGGAATTTGTTACTTTGAGTTGTTTTTCATTGTTTTACAGGTTTACAAGCATGGAAAGGAGTTTCACTAAATTGCCAAAATTGCTCGTACAGATCAGCAATTTTTTAGGATTAAACTGTATTGATTTAGGAAGAACCAGGGGATGAGCCATATATGCTTGGAAAGATCCGGATGCCTATTTTCTGGGCAATTTTACAGCTTGTAAAAATGATTTTTCTAGAGAAAGTTATGGTAGTTTTAGTAGACAAAGGTCAGGCTGTGCATGATTTCAGCATGACAGATCAGCCATTTTTGAGGATTAAACTGTATTGATTCAGGAAGAACCAGGAGATGAGCCATATTTTCTTAGAAAGATCCGGATGTCTATTTTCTGGAGAATTTTATGGATCATAAAAATGATTTTTCTAGAGAAAGTTATGACAGTTTTAGTAGACAAAGGTCAAAGAGCAAAAGTTAGAATCTGCAGTATCCCACATCGGATTGGAAACATAGTGCATTTGTGGTGTTTCCCTATATAAGCCCCTCTTCACTTCATCTTAAAACAGCAATCCTGGTGCCATTTTGGTGCAATTTGGAGGACTTCTACTAGCATTCTGGTGGATCTCCAAGAGCGTTGCTACAAAGGGGGGAAACGCTGCTCAACAACTGCGAGTGAAATTTCTCTCAATGTATAGTAAATTTTAATTTATTTCTTTTTGAGTTTTAATGTTTAGCACTTTAATTCTGAAATTTAGTATCATAATCATGAGTGGCTAAAATCTTCAGCTAAGGTTGAAGATGAAGCCTTTCCATTGTTTAGCATTATATTTTCATATATGTTCGTACAATTCTGATATTTTTAGTATTAAATGTTCTATTTCAATTGTTTGAGTAAATTCTTACGATAGTTTTTAAATTGTTCAAGTTGGATATTCTGTGTGTTTCATCTGATGGATACATAGAATCATTTTTATTAAATTGGATATCCTTTGTGATTTGTAAATTAAACGGATACATTGGATGGTTTTGGTTTAATTAGGATATTTGTTGTGATTTGTTTAAAGTTGGATTCATGGAATCATTTGATAAATCTCTTTTATATAGCACATGAAGATATATGCTTTACTTTGGTAGGGTGGATTCAGAAACCCTAGTGTTTTTATCATTTGTTTTTAAATCAATTTAATTTAGTTTATATTTGTTTTGCAAAATACAATTCAAAATTCGGAACTAGGTTATGATAAGGTTAGTTTAGATAAAATTATATTTTCATAACGCAATTCCCTGTGGATTCGACCTCGCACTTGCACAACACTATATTTCAAATGATTCGTGCACTTGCGAGTAATTTAAAACTCACAACAAGTTTTTGGCGCCGTTGGCGGGGAGTCGTTTGGTTTGTGAAAATTAAATTTTTTGTCTGAATTGATTTTATTTTTCTACTAGTTTAGTTAGCTTTTTTGTTTTATTTTTCTATTGCAATTTTATTTTTGTTTGTTTGTTTCTATTGGCAATTGCCCATAAAAAAATAAAATAAAAAATAGATATAATAAAAAGATAAAAAAAAATGGATGAATCCAGCGTCGGTTTCACTGTCTTTAGAGGACACCCTCAAGGATTTCATGAAGATGACCGGCCACGCCATCAGTGCAGCGAATACATTCAATGTTGATAATTGTTCCATCTGTGCTAGCCCTATGCATTTAGCACAGAATTGTCCATCTATGCCAGCTTTTGCCAAGTATCCCATAGAACAAATGAATGCTTTTAATGACTGTAGGTGGAAATCAAATGGATCTTACTCTGAGACGTACAATCCAGGGTGGCAGAACCACCCTAATTTTTCATGGAAGCAGAACCAAGTGATGAATCAAGGAGGAGCCCCTCATCATGCTCACAATCAATACCCCCCCAGATTTCCTCCACCAGTTCCAAGTTATGGTCGCTCAGCCCATCCAGCACCATCACTCGCTTACCAAGCTCCCACTAAAGCGCCAGCGTCGGTTTCACAGTCTCTGGAGGACACCTTCAAGGATTTCATGAAGATGATCGGCCACTCCATCAGCGAAGTAAGGAGTGCATAAATAGTAAACACCCAATTGATTGCCAAGCCAGAAAGTCAAATGGATCAAATCACAAGTCACATGGGTGAAGGAGAGAAGGGAAAATTCCCCAGTCAACCTGTGCCCAACCCGAAGGAACAGTTTGCAGTGGGAAATTCATCAACTCCTACGCATGGACAGGAACAATTGCAATCGATTACCACATTGAGGTCTGGGAAACAAGTGGACAATCAAGTGGAAGAGAACCCTGCTATGTAGAAAGGGCAAGAAAGTGGCAATAAGGAGAAGAGAGATGCTGGGCCATCTACAGCCACACCTACTATTAAGGATCTTCCTGGGTCGTTTGTACCTAAAGCACCTTATCCTAAGAGATTACAAGCGCCCAATAAAGGAGGGTAGTCTGAGGACATGGTGGAGGCATGCTTTGCTCAGTTTGGAGAGGATTTGGATTTAGATAAGCTACTTGAGCAAGCAAATGCTATCTTGGAGTCTGCTCCTTGGGCGAGCAGTAAGACGGAGGAGACTGTGGGTGAATCAAGCATTGAGAACCCCCTGGAGGCATGCTTTGGTCAGTTTGGAGAGGATTTGGATTTGGATAAGTTACTTGAGCAAGTGAATGCTAATTTGGAGTCTGCTCCTCGGGAAAGCAGTGAGACTGAGGAGACCGCAACACTTGAACTCCCCAAGAAGGAACTTATACCTTTATCGGACAATCTTAAGTATAAGTTCCTAGGTCCAGCAGATTCTTTGCCTATGATTATAGCTTCAGATTTGGCTGATGCACAATAGGAGAAATTATTAGACGTTTTAAGAGAGCACAAGGAAGCTATCAGCTGGACTAGTGAGGATATCAAAGGGATCAACCCCTCGGTGGTGATGCACAAGATACATTTGGAGTAGAATGCCAAGCTATCGAGGGAGCCACAAAGAAGGCTCAACCCAGCTATGCAAGAGGTTGTGAGGACTGAAGTGATAAAGCTATTAGATGCAGAGATCATTTATCCAATCTCTGATAGCAAATGGGTGAGCCCTATTCATGTTGTGCCCAAGCGAGCTGGATTGACGGTAGTGAAAAATAAGGATGACGAGTTGGTTTCAACTCATGTGCAGTCAGGATGGAGATTGAGTATAGACTACCGTAAGTTGAAAGCTGCCACAAGGAATAATCATTTTTCACTCCCATTTATTGATCAGATGGTGGAGTACTTGGCTGGGCACGATTACTATTGCTTCTTGGATGGTTATTCTGGATATAACCAGGTCCCTTTGGGCCCCGAAGATTAGGAGAAGACAATGTTTACATGTCCTTTTGGGACATTCACCTACCGTCGTATGCCCTTTGGGTTATACAATGCACCTACTACTTTTCAGCGGTGCATGGTCAGCATATTCTTTAACATGGTAGAGTGTTTCTTAGAGATTTTCATGGACGACTTCTCCGTGTTCGGTTCATCATTTGAGGAGTGTTTGCAGCGTCTCACTTTGATTTTAGTGCGATGCAAGGAGAAGAACCTGGTGCTTAATTAGGAGAAGTGCCGAGTCTGGCTGAAGACGTAAAACTTAGCGCTAATGGTAGTCACCCCACAACATATCCTTTTTGTTTATTTATTATTTTACATATTTCTTGTTACTATTTTTCTCTAGTGTTTTTTGTTTTCCAGCCTTTATTTTTCAGGGACAAAGCGTACTTCAGATCAAGTTTGAGGGTATGCTATGAGCCATACCAGTCCAGATAGTTCTCCATATCCCTGGTCAACTCTTTTCATATTATTCACACATTGGGGTCAATGTGTAATTTAAGTTTGGGGGTATGAGAGACACATTACATACACTTTATCCTAATTTGTTGTTATTTTTTTTTCATTTAAAAAAAAAAAGGTAAATGCATGCTCATGTTATTTTGAAATTTTAGTTTATCTACAGAAATACTGTGATGTGATGTCATTGATGAGCTTAAAATTGTGAACACATGATTTGATGATACAGTTTTAAAACTTTGTTACTTACTTTAGGCATTTGAGAATTCACATGTTTGAGCCAATCTGACACGAGCACATTAGCACAAAATTGTGTGAGGTATGATATGTGATTTTAATGTGTACGTTTCCTTGTCTTAACTAAAACTGGATGATTTGTTGGATAAACATTTTGGCATAAAAAAGTAAATAAATAAATAAATTTGATGATCATAAATAAACTTTCCACTTAGTAACTAGACCTCTTGCCTCAGTAAGCAGTGAGTGTTCACGTCAAAAGGTGGGAATTTTTCTTCGTAGTATTAAGGCCAGTTTAACTTTGTAGCCTTTTTGACTCGAGTTAGTAAGTCCTTAGGGGTGTCTTTATCCCTAATGCCCTAAAATCATCTGGTTTGGGAGTCATTGACTCAACACTCGCTACATGGGTCAATTAGAAAGCTTAAGGGAACTAAACATAGCAGAGCCTTATAATAAAAAAAAGAGAAGAAAATAAAAACTATGCCATTTTTGTTCATTCTGATGGAAAATTCGGTGAATCTTGAGACATGGAGACCTTACACATTGGAGTTACTTGGAAGCTTCATTTTTATATGCTAATTCACTTTACACAATGTCAGACTTGTGATGCCTTAAGCTGCCTTTTGTAAGTAATTAGATTTTAACATTTCTATTCATTGTGAAGATGAGTTTGTCTTTTTAAACTTGCTCATGAATGAATATCGTGGTGATGTGTGCTCCTTAAATTTTTGGATACCATGAGTGATGAACTTATCCTTATGTTCTTTGTTTTTCATTTAGTTTTTAGTTTCGTATTGCTATGGGACTAGCAATATGTAAGTTTGGGGGTAGTTGATAAGTGCCAAATATTGCATGTTTTGGCCCCTTAATTTACATTTGTTAGTTTAGGAATTTGTTACTTTGAGTTGTTTTTCGTTGTTTTACAGGTTTACAAGCTTGGAGAGGAGTTTCACTAAATTGTCATAATTGCTCGTACAGATCAACCATTTTTTAGGATTAAATTGTATTGATTTAGGAAGAACTATGGGATGAGCCGTATATGTTTGGAAAGATCCGGATGTCTATTTTCTGGGGAATTTTACTGCTCGTAAAAATAATTTTTCTAGAGAAAGTTATGGCAGTTTTAGTAGACAAAGGTCAGACTGTGCATGATTTCAGTGTGACAGATCAGCCATTTTTTAGGATTAAACTGTATTGATTCAGGAAGAACCAGGAGATAAGCCATATATGCTTGGAAAGATCCGGATGTCTATTTTATGGAGAATGTTATGGATCATAAAAATGATTTTTCTAGAGAAAGTTATGGCAGTTTTAGTAGACAAAGGTCAAAGAGCAAAAGCTGGAATCTGTAGTATCCCACATCGGATTGGAAACACATTGCACTTGTGGTGTTTCCCTATATAAGCCTCTCTTCACTTCATCTTAAAATAGCAATCCTGGTGCCATTTTGGTGCAATTTGGAGGACTTCTATTAGCATTCTGGTGGATCTCCAAGGGCTTTGCTACAAAGGAGGGAAGCGCTGCTTAACAACTGCGACTGGAATTTCTCTCAATGTATAGTCAGTTTTAATTTATTTCTTTTTGAGTTTTAATGCTTAGTACTTTAATTGTGAAATTTAGTTTTATAATCATGAGTGGCTAAAATCTTCAGCTACGGTTGAAGATGAAGCCTTTTCCATTGTTTAGCATTATATTTTCAGATATATTCGTACAATTATGATATTTTTAGTATTAAATGTTCTATTTCAATTGTTTGAGTAAATTCTTACGATTGATTGTTTTTAAATTGTTCAAGTTGGATATTCCGTGTGTTTCATCTGATGGATACATCGAATCATTTTGATTAAATTGGATATCCTTTGTGATTTGTAAATTAAACGGATACATTGGATGGTTTTGTTTTAATTAGGATATTTGTTGTGATTTGTTTAAAGTTGGATTCATGGAATCATTTGATAAATCTATTTTATATAGAACATAAAGATATATACTTTACTTTGGTGGGGCGGATTCAGAAACCTTAGTGTTTTTATAATTTGTTTTTAAATCAATTTAGTTTAGTTTATATTTTTTTTTTGCAAAATACAATTCAAAATTCGGAACTAGGTTAAGATAAAGTTAGTTTAGATAAAATTATGTTTTCACAACGCAATTCCCTGTGGATTCAACCTCGCACTTGCACAACACTATATTGCAAATGACTCGTGTGCTTGCGAGTAATTTAAAACTCACAACAATGATGAGGAAGACTTCGATAATGAGATCAACTATGAAGAGATTGCCAACCTTTGCTTGATGTCAATCGATAACAAAGGTGAGGTAACTAGTTCTTCCCCCACTAATGATATTGATAGTAGTAATGAGGAATTGATTGAGACAATAAATGAAATGCATAAGGAATTACAGAAATTTGATTATAGAAATGGAGCTCTCAAAAAGAAAGTCTAATCCCTCTCTAAAGAGATGAAAACTTTAAAAGAAGAAAAAGAAAAACTTTCTTTAGATCTTAATAACTCATCACTTGACTATTTGAAAAATGAAAATGATGATTTTAAAAAGAAAGTGATGGAGTTAAATAACACTATATCTAGGCTTGTTATTGAAAAATAAAAACTAGAAGAAGTGTTATTTAACTGCCATCACTTTCTTAAAAACACTTAATCTAGATTGGGTTATTCTCCATTAGGCAAACAAAGAACAAATGAGACTATCTTTGTGAAAGCAACTTGTGTAAATGAACACTCCAATGCTAAGGCTCTTAGCAATGTTAAAAATGTTCATTTGAAAAATGCTAAGAAGCCTAAGAATACAAATTTCAATTCCATTGCAAAGAATTGAAATGCATATGCTAGGAATAGAAATCTTAGAAATACTTATGCATATATGTATGTTCATCCTAGAAATACAAATGCTAGGAATATATATTTAAGAAATGCACATATTAGGAATGCATATCCTAGAAATAACTTTTTTGCATACCCTAGAGGTAATATGTATGTTCATAATATCTATGCTAGAAACATGTATTCTAGGAATGCACATCCAAGGGATGATCGACATGCATATTCAAGATATCCTGGAAACTTCTGTAACTATCATCCTAGAATTATACATCATCAACATGTCTACAATTATAGAGCACCTTATACTGTTAAGAAAGTATGAGTCCCTAAAGGAACCGTATTTTCTAGGACTAACCCCAAAGGACCCAAGAAATTTTGAGTACCTAAGAGTGCTATTGTGTATCCATGTGTAATGTAGATATGTTTCCACATGAAGGAAAAATATGATCATTGGTACCTTGATAGTGGGTGGTCGAAGCACATGATCGGTGATCAAAGTGTGTTAGGGATGACAGACACATCACCATTAGAGATGACACCAAGATGAAAATTGAA
>CM043702.1:80333319-80338319 GCA_023935145.1 Bretschneidera sinensis | reverse complement strand
TGGAATGTTTTGATAGGCTATCTTTAGAACATTGAGTTATATGCTTAACTTTGGCGGGGTGGATTCAGAAACCTTAGTCTTTTTTATTAGTTTTTAAAAAATTAATTTAGTTCAGCTTTTATTTCTTTTGCAACATATAATACAAAATTCGGAACTAGGTTAAAATAAGATTAGTGTAGATAAAATTATATTTTCACAACACAATTCCCTGTGGATTCGACCTCGCACTTAGACAACGCTATACTGCAAACGACTCGTGCGCTTGCGAGTAAATTAAAACTCACAACAAGTTTTTGGCGCCGTTGCCGGGGAGTTGATTGGTTTGTAAAATTTTTATCTAGATTAATTTTATTTTTCTACTAGTTAGTTAGCATTGTTTGTTTGATTCTTCTGTTTGGCAATTTCATTTTATTTTATTTGTTTCTATTTGTTTATTAAAAAAAAATTTACAAATTTACAAATTTTTGTTGGCTCATTTTGTAGTAGTGTGTTTGCTGTTTGTGCATTTATTTTATTTTATTCTGTAGTTTATGCTGATTAGGTTATTTTAGTGCTTTCTGTGTGGTATATGCTTGGTCGAAGATCCTTGAATTTAGACTTGATACATTTAGATCCCGACTTAGAAAGAACTCTTAGGAGTCAGAAGAGAGCACCAGTTGAAATGGGAGAAAATTTTAGGAATGCAAATCATCCTGAACATGTAGAGCAACCTAGAGCTTGGAACGTGGATTCCACTACATCCCTTAGGGATTTTTTTTGCACCCGTTGCGACCAATTCATCTTCTTGCATAGTGTTGCCACCTACCAATGCCACCCATTTTGACCTGAAACCCCATGTCATCCAACTCCTACCCTCATTTCATGGCTTAGATCTTGAAAATCCTTATAGCCATGTGAAGAAGTTCAAAGACATCTGTGCCACATTTAAATTCCAGAACTTCTCTAAGGAGTCAGTCCATCTTTAACTCTTCCCTTTTTCTCTTTACGATAGAGCTAGGGCATGGTTGGATTCCAACATGTCCGGGTCTATCACATCTTAGGAAAACCTGCTTAGTAAATTTTATCATAAGTTTTTCCTAATATCAAGAGTGAATGAGTGCCGAAAGGAGATTAGTTCTTTCACTCAGGACGAGGATGAGAAGTTCTTTAAAAGCTGGGAATGCTTCAAAGAGTTACTGATCAGATGCCCTCCACATGGATATGAGAAGTGGAGACTCGTTCAATTCTTCTACCAAGGGTTGACTCAACCCAACCGTAGTATGATCAAGTCTATGAATGGGGGGGCATTCTTAAGTCTGACGGGAGATGAAGGATACAACGCATTGGACAAATTGTTCGATAACTCGCAGCAGTGGGATTTTTCAAACTGTCGAGATAAGTCCATTCATGCTCCCAAGAAAGGAGGCATCTATGAGGTCAGGGAAGACGCTGACTTAAGGCTAAAGTTAGATGCTCTCACTAAGAAGATTGACGCTCTCATTGTGGGCCAATCCATCAATGCTGCCAACACATTCCATGTTGAAAGCTATTCCATCTGTGCTAGTCCCATGCATCTAGCACAGAATTGTCCATCAATGCCGGATTTTGTCGAGTATCCTATGAAACAAGCAAATGCTTTCAATGACTATCAGAGGCAGTCAAATGGATCGTACTCCGAGACATACAATCCAGGGTGGTGGAACCACCCAAATTTTTCATGGAGGCAGAACCAACCAATGAATCAGGGAGGAGCCCCTCATAATGCTCAAAATCAATATCCTACCGGATTTGCCCAACAAATTCCCGGTCATGGTCGTTCTGCCCATCCAACACCATTACCTACTTACCAAGCTCCCACTCAAACACCAGGGCTAGTTTCACAGTCACTAGAGGATACCATTAAGGAATACATGAAAATGAATAGCCAATCCATGAGCGATGTAAGGAGTGCAACAATGGTAAACACCTAAGCAATTGCCAAGCTGGAAAGTCAAATAGGGCAAATTGCAAGTTACTTGGGTGAGAGAGAGAAGGGGAAGTTCCCCAGTCAGCCCGTGCCCAACCCAAAAGGACAATTTATGGTTGGGAGTTCATCAACTCCTATGCACGGGGAGGAACAAGTATAGTCGATTATCACACTGAGATCTGGAAGACAAGTGGATAATCGAGTGGAAGAGAGCCCTGCTATGTAGCAAGGGCAAGGGAGTGGCAACAAGGAGAAGAGAGATGTTGAGCCATCTACAGCAACACCCACTGAGAAAGACCCTCCTAGGTCATTTGTACCTAGAGCACCTTACCCCGACAGACTACAGGCGCCCAAAAAAGGAGGGAAGTATGAAGAAATTCTTGAGGCATTCAAATAGGTCCAAATCAATATCCCATTTTTGGATGCCATCCATCAAGTGCCATCATATGCCAAGTTTTTAAAGGACTTGGTCACTACCAAGAGGAGGACAAATGTCCCAAAGAAGGCATTTTTGAAAGAGTAGGTCAGCTCAATCCTTCAGTGCAAGCTACCCATCAAGTATAAGGACCCGGGGTGTCCTACCATCTCTTGCACGATAGGAGTCAACCATATTAAGAGGGCTATTATGGATCTAGGGGCGAGTGTGAATCTTCTACCCTACTCAGTCTATTTGTAGTTGGGGTTAGGAGAATTGAAGCCCACCTCCATGACGCTTCAATTGACTGACAGGTCAGTGAAAAGACCATGGGGAATAGTTGAGGACGTCTTGATAAAAGTGGATAAATTCTATTCCTCAGTGGATTTTATTGTGCTTGACACAGAGCCGGTCCAGAATGTAGGGATTCAAATACCGGTGATTCTAGGGCGACCATTCATAGCCACGGCTAACGCCATAATCAATTATAGGATAGGGGTGATGAAGATCTCCTTCGAAAATATGACAGTTGAGTTGAACATCTTTGATATCACTAGGCAACCACTGGAGTATGATGAAGTGAGAAATGTATGCTTGATAGAGGAGATTCTTGAGGAGACTGTGGACGAATCAAGCATTGAGGATCCCCTGGAGGCGTGTTTTGCTCACTTTGGAGAGGACTTGGGCTTAGATAAGCTACTCGAGGAAGTGAATGCCATTTTGGAGTCTGATCCTCAAGAAAGCATTGAGACAGAGGAGACCGCTGAACCTGAAAGCCCCAAGAAGGAACTTAAGCCCTTACCAGATAATCTTAAGTATAAGTTCCTAGGTTCAGCCGATAGTTTGCCTGTGATTATAGCTTCAGATTTGGGTGAAGCTCAAGAGCATAAATTATTAGATGTCTAAAGAGAGCATAAGAAAGTTATTGGGTAGACCATTGAGGATATCAGGGGAATCAGCCCCTCGGTGGTGATGCACAAGAAACATTTGGAGGAGAATATCAAGCCATCGAGGGAGCCACAAAGAAGGCTCAACCCAGCTATGCAAGAGGTTGTGAGGGCAGAAATAATTAAGCTGTTAGATGCAAGGATCATTTATCCCATCTCTGATAGCAAGTGGGTGAGCCTGATTCATGTCATGCCCAAGCGAGCGGGATTGACTGTAGTAAAGAATAAGGACGACAAGTTGGTGCCAACTCGTGTTCAGTCAGGGTAGAGAGTGTGTATAGACTACCGTAAGCTAAACGTTGCCACAAGGAAGGATCACTTTCCACTGCCATTTATTGATCAAATGGTGGAGCGTTTGGCTGGGCACGAGTATAATTGTTTTTTGGATGGTTATTCTGGATATAACCAGGTCCCTGTGGACCCTGAAGATCAGGAGAAGACGACGTTTACATGTCCTTTTGGGACATTCGCCTACTGTCGCATACCCTTTGGGTTATGCAATGTACCCGCTACTTTTCAGCGATGCATGGTCAGTATATTCTCTGACATGGTAGAGCAATTCTTAGAGATTTTCATGGATGACTTCTCCATCTTCAGTTCAACCTTTAAAGAGTGCCTGCACCGTCTTGCTTTGGTTTTAGTGTGGTGCAAGGAGAAGAATCTACTGCTTAATTGGGAGAAGTGCCATTTTATGGTTAAGCAAGGCATTGTATTGGGGCATGTCGTATCTCATCAGGGGATTGAGGTCGACAGAGCGAAGATGGACCTAATTTCCAACCTTCCACCCCCACGTATAATGAAGGAGGTTCGATATTTTCTGGGCCATGCAGGCTTCTACAGGCGATTTATCTAGAATTTCAGCAAGATCGCCAGGCCTTTGTGCAAGTTATTGCTGAAAGATGCCCCATTTCTATTTGATGAGGATTGTAAGAAAGCATTTGGGGATCTGAAGAAGATTCTGACGTCCACACCCATTATTCAGCCTCCCAACTGGGGTGTGCCCTTTGAGATTATGTGTGACGCATCAGACTATGCTATTGGAGTTGTTTTGGGGCAGCGTGTTGATAAACTTCCCCATGTTATCTACTATGCAAGTTGAACTCTAAACGACACACAACTCAATTACTCTACCACTAAGAAGGAGTTGCTTGCAGTCGTTTCTGCATTAGACAAGTTCAGATCCTACTTGTTAGGATCTAAAGTCATTATCTACTCGGACCATGCAGCACTGAAGTATCTGTTCTATAAAAAAGATGCTAAATCTCATCTTATCCGACGGATCTTGCTACTTCAAGAGTTCGACATTTAGATTTGGGATAAGAAAGGTTCAGAAAATGTGGTGGCGGACCATTTATCTAGATTGATTATGGATTTCACTGAGGCCGTCACTCCCATTTCTGAGACCTTTCCTAATGAGCAGTTAATGCTAATTGCTCAAAATCCCGCTCCATGGTTTGCTGATATAGTGAACTATCTTGTCACCAGACACATGCCTTTGCATTGGGGGCGACATGTTAAATCAAAGTTTTTAGCAATGGTAAAACATTTTTTTGGGATGATCCTTATATGTTTAAGTATTGTCCTAACCAGATCATCAGAAGGTGTATTCCTGAGCATGACCAATCTAACATCATCGCCTTTTGTCATGATCATGCTTGTGGAGGCCATTTCAGTGCAAAGAAGACCACTGCAA
>CM043702.1:80283319-80328319 GCA_023935145.1 Bretschneidera sinensis | reverse complement strand
GCGAGAAAAGTGCTAGAATGTGGTTTCTATTGGCCATCTTTATTTTGAGATTCATATTCTATTTGTAAGTCATGCGATCATTGTCAAAAGACAGGTAATATATCCTAAAGGAATGAGATGCCACAAACCCCCATACTATTTTGCAAAATTTTTGATGTTTGGGGCATCAATTTCATGGGATCGTTGCCTGTATCTTTCGGTTATGTTTACATTTTGCTTGCTGTTGATTATGTCTCAAAATGGGTGGAAGCTAAAGCTACCAGGACTGATGATTCTAAAGTTGTTACAGATTTTATCAAATCTAACATATTCTCCAGGTTTGGAATTCCAAGAGCTCTAATAAGTGATCGAGGCACTCACTTTTGCAATAGAACTATGGAGACTTTGCTAAGAAAGTACCATGTGACCCACAAGGTGTCAACTGCCTATCATCTGCAAACTAGTGGACAAGCGAAAGTGTCAAATCGAGAGATCAAGTCCATCATTGAAAAGACGGTCAATCCAAGTAGAAAAGATTGGAGTTTGCGCTTGGATGAAGCCTTGTGGGCGTATAGGACTACATATAAGATGCCTATTGGTATGTCACCTTATCGATTGGTGTTTGGGAAACCATGCCACCTTCCAGTTGAGTTAGAACACAAGGCTTATTGGGCTATCAAGTGTTTCAACATGAAGATGGATGAAAGTGGAGAACACAGGAAGTTGCAACTACAAGAGTTAGAGGAAATTCTCAATGATGCCTATGAGAGTGCAAGGATTTACAAGGAAAGGACAAAGGCTTTTCATGACAAGATGATCTCTAGGAAAGAGTTTAAAGTTGGTCAAAAAGTCCTTCTATATCATTCATGGCTTCATTTGTTTTCGAGTAAGTTGCTGATGAGTTCCAAATATTGCATATTTTGGCCCCATAATTTACATTTATTAGCTTAGGAATTTGTTACTTAAAGTTGTTTTTCGTTGGTTTACAGGTTCATAAGCACTTGGAAAGGAGTTTCACTAAATTGCCAGAATTTCCCACACAGATCAGTCATTTTTTGCAGATTAAACTGTATTGATTTAGGAAGAACCAGGAGATGAGCCATATAAGCTTAGAAAGATCCGGAAGTCTATTTTTTGGAGAATTTACGGCTCGTAAAAATGATTTTTCTAGAGAAAGTTATGGCAGTTTACGTAGACAAAGGTCAGGTTGTGCGTGATTTCAGCGTGGTAGAAGTAATTTTTGCGGATTTAAACTGTAATACTTCAGGAAGAACTAGGAGATGAGCCATATATGCTTGGAAAGATCTGGAAGTCTATTTTCTGAAGAATTTTACGGCTCATAAATATGATTTTTCTAGAGAAAGTTATGGCAATTTTAGTAGACAAAGGTCAGGCTGTGCGGGATTTCAGCGTGGGCAGAAGATTTGGAGGGCATGTGAAGGCTTAAATCCCACATCCCACATCAGTTGGAAACAACTTTCTATATCCCACATCCCACATCGAATTGGAAACACATTGCACTCGTGGTGTTTTCCTATAAAAGGCCTACTCCACTTCAGCTTTGAGGATCATTTGGGAGCAGATCCAGAGGGCCTTTAGGAGCAATCTAGAGGGCCTTAAGGAGGAATCCGGAGGACTATTGGAGGGCGACCTGGGGAATCTCCAAGGCTTTGCTACCAAGGGAGGATGCTTACAGCGAGATCAACTCTTTCCCTTGAGATTTTTGTTGTCCATTATATTTATGGGTAACTAAATTCTCAAGTGGGGCTAGGGATGAACTTACACAGTTAATTGTATTTTTGTTTATTTTTAATTTATGTATTTGAGTTTCAATTACTAGAACTCTATTGTTTTATCATTTGTAATTCATTGGTGATTTTTTATTTTCTGAATAATCTTAGAATTTATTCTGTTTATAGATTCAGTCATGCTTTTTCTATTGAATGGTTTAGCTCTTTGATTATGTTTGGATTAATTATTTATCTATATTGATTTAGTTATTTGCTGCAATATTGCTTCCTGAGTATATTTTCGTCATTGGATTTTCTCAATAGTGATAATAATTCATGTATTTTAAAAGTGGTAAATGATTTTCCAAAGGGTTACATTTGGTTTAACCTTGGTTTATAAATCTACATCTTTCGATTTGGAATTATGGACATTGATTTCTTAATTGAGTTATTCAATGAATTAAGAGTAAGTAAAATACCGGATTTGTGCAAGGGCTTCCCGATGCTTTACTGTTTATCAAATTTGCTTTAATTCAATGTCATCAGATTCATTTTGACTATGAAAATTCGAAACTACTTCCTCAAACTCCCTAATGTGTACATAAAGGTTTTCATTTTCCAAGCCATGAAACATAGGGCGTAACTGTATTATCCCTGTTTTAAGATCCAATTGGTGAGTATTAGCTGGAAACATGATGCATGATGGTGTGGCTATGCGTGTAGGGTGGAGGTAATCCTGAAGGGTTCTAGTGGGTTGATCTTCGTGTTCACTCGTTTCTTCAGGACTAGATGGATTATCAAATAAAGGATTTAGAAAGTGTGATTCTGACTCTAGCACAGGCTTACAAGAAAATCTACCTAAAGCGTCTCTATATCTTCACATGCAAAGTCACAACATAATAAAAGTACTATAAAAAGAAAGAAGAGAAAAAGAAGAAAGAGAAAAAAAAATAATAATGCAGCAAGCTAAAAGAAGGAACGAAGTTACCGCCTTTACAAACTGGGACCATGATTAATTGGGTCATGGAATGAGTTGACTCGGGTCTTCTTTAATAAATATTTTCCCCAACATAAGACCAATGCTTTAAGAGGGCAAATCTTTACCTTTGCACAAAAGGACAATGAGACTTTGTATCAGTCTTGGGAGAGATTTAAGGAGTTGTTGAGTATGTGCCCTCACCATAGGTATGAGAACTGGTGCTTAGTGAGCTATTTTTATGAGGGACTTACATATAGGTAGTGCCAATTTGTGGAGATGCTGTGTAATGGTGAGTTCTTACAAAAAGATCTTGATGAGGCCATAGAATACCTCAATAAGCTTGCTGAAAAAGCCCACACTTGGACTGGACCTAGTGCTACTAAAAGAACAAATAGGTCACGACCTATAGGAAACCCAAATGGTGGTGGAATTTACCATCTTAGGGAAGAGGATAACCTAAAGGCTAAGGTTGAGATGCTCACTAGGGAGCTAGATGTGTTAAAGACTAAAGGCTTAAAGCCAACAAACATGGCTAATCATGCAAAGTCTTTTGGACCATGTTTTGTGTGTGGTGGGGTAGATCATCTCGCCCAAGAGTGTGCCACATTTGCTGAGATGAGAGGGTTGTATGATGAACATTGTAATGCCTTAGGTATGTACAAGAAGCCTTTTTCACCTTTCTCTGATACTTATAATCTGGAGTGGCGCAATCACCCCAATTTTAGCTGGAAGTCTAAAAACCAGCTGCCTGCACAACCCCCTCGTCCTTTCGAAGAAACTTTGCATGCTTTTATTGAGGCACAGGGTAAGACTAATCAAATATTTGAATCTTTGATTACGCAGGTTGTTGAAGAAAATAAGGAGATAAAGAGTCAAGTGTCCGAATTGATGAGCTTTTTGAGTGTGAATGAGCAAGGTAAGTTCCCTTCTCAAGCTCAGTCCACACCCCATGGTCTGCAAAAGAATTTGAAGGAGGTGAATGCCATTGTGACACAAAGTGGTATGTCATTACACATCCCAACAACGAACAAATCAGAGGATGTGAAAAAGGGTCAAGATAGTAATGATGACGATAGCCACCAGGCATACAGGATTGACTCACTCCTGGATAAGGGAGTTTCTATATCTCCAAAGCATCCAAGCACCAAATTGGGCATTGAAGTAGTTGCAGGTGCATTCAACTTATGCTTTTCTGGGAGGGAATAAGAGCGTCTGGCTGAAGACGTAAAACTTAGCACTCATGGGAGGCACCCCACAGCTTATCCTTTTGTTTTTATTGTTTTTCATATTTCTTTTACTGTTTGTTATTAGTATTTTGTTGTTTTCCAATACTATCTTAGTATTTCTTTTTCAGGGACAATGAGGGCATCAGTTCAAGTTTGGGGGTATGCTATGAGCCATGCCTGCCCAGCTAGTTCTCCATCTCCCAGGTCAGCTCTTTCCATGTTATTCACACATTGAGGACAATGTGTCATTTAAGTTTGGGGGTATGGGAGACACATTTACACACACCTTGTCCCAGTTTTTTTTTTATTATTATTTAAAGAGAAAATAAATGCATGCTCATGTTATTTTGAAATTTTGGTTGATCTAAACGAATACTGTAATGTGATGTCATTGGTAAGCTTAAAATCTTGAACATATGATTTGATGAAAAAGTTTTAAAATTTTGTTACTTACCTTAGGCATTTGAGAATTCACAAGTTTAATCTAATTTGACACGAGCACATTAGCACATAATTGTGTGGGGTATGACATGTGATTTTAATATGTAGGTTTTCATGACTTAACTGAAACCGAATGACTTGTTAGATGAACACTTGGGCATAGAAAAGTAGAAAAATTATATATAAAAAAAGAGAGAAAAATGCTAATGATGATCATTGATAAACTTTTCACTAAGTAATTGAACCTTTTGTCTCAGTAAGCAATGAGTGTTCACATCAAAAGGTGGGAATTTTATTCATAATGATCATTGAGAAAATTTTCACTGAGTAACTGGACGTCTTGCCTTAGTAAGCAGTGAGTGTTCACGTCAAAAGATGGCAATTTTGCTTGGTAGTATTAAGGCCAGTTTAGTTTCGTAGCCTTTTTTACTCGAGTTAGTAAGTCCTTAGAGGTGTCTTTACACCTAATGCCCTAAAACCTTTTGGCTTGGGAGTCATTGACTTAACACTCACTACATGGGTCCATTAGAAAGCTTAAGGGAACTAAACATAGCAGAGCTTTATAATAAAAGAGAGAAGAAAATAAAACTATGTCATCATTGTTCATTCTGATGAGAAATTCAGTGAATCTTAAGACATGGAGACATGACGCATTGAAGTTATTTGGAAGCCTCATCTTTATATGCTAATTCACTTTACACTGAGTTAGACTTGTGATACCTTAGCTGGCCTCTTGTAATTAATTAATTTTAAAATTCCTATTCATTGCAAATATGGGTTTACATTTTAAGCTTGCTCATGACTGAATATCATGCTTTTGTGTGATGCTTAAATTTTAGGATACCATGAATGATGGATTTATCTTTGTGTTCGTTGTTTTTCATTTAGTTTATTTTTTTATTTTGTTTTGCTAAGGGACTAGCAAAATGTAAGTGTATGTGTGTGCCTCAGTGTGCCTAGCGCATAAGTGCTGAACAAGGGGCGGTGAGGCGCTAAGCAAAGCTCCTTTACACCATGTTCTGGACGGTGCGGTGCTGGTGGAGGGGCGGTGCAGCGCTGCCCTTCTTCAAACTGCATCCTTGCTGGGCAGTGCGGCGCTAGTGAAGGGGTAGTGTGGCGCACACTGATGCTGCTTGATGAGAGTCATAAAATGCATCTTAATAGTACTTAATTGTTATCATTTTAGGGTTGATCTAGGTTTTAATTGCACTTTTATACATTAACAACTCTAAAGTATCATTCTTGGATCATTGATCTATTTCAGTGCATTTTCAGGTACTTTAAGCTCAAAAGAGGAGGAAAAGTTATCATTTCTTGAGGCACAAAAACTCAAGGCATACTGGAGTGAAAGAATGCTTCCAGAAGGACAAGATATAGGGCTTAAAAGAGCAACAGCTGTTGCCCGCACTGGAAAGGAGTTTCACTAAATTGCCTGTACAGATCAATCATCTTTGCAAATTTCTGTGTTGATACAAGAAGAACCAGGAGATGATCCATATATGATTAGAAAGATTCAGAAGTCTATTCTCTAGAGAATTTTAAGGTTTGAAAAAATGAATTTTCTAGAGAAAGTTATGGTGGTTTAAGTAGACAAAGGTCGAGCTGTGCGGGATATCAGCGTGAAGGGCATGTGAAGGCTTAAATCCCACATCCCACATCAATTAGAAACATATTTCTATATCCCACATCCCACATCGGATTGGAAACACATTGCACTCGTGGTATTTGCCTATCTAAGACCCACTCCACTTCAGCTTTAAGGACCATCGGAGAATCTGAGATAATTTGAGATCATCAGAAAGTGAATCCAGAGGGCCTTTAGGAGCAATCCAGAGGGCCCTTAGGAGGAATCCAAAGCACTTTTGGAGGGAAAACTGAGGAATCGCCAAAGCTTTCGCTACCAAGGGGGAGATGATCGTTGAGAGGCCGGAGGCAACTCGAGGACGCATAAGCCCCATGGCCAGCTAGTCTCCAAGCAAGGCGAAGGGATAAATCCCTAGGTGTAGTTGTTCTTACTTTCCTTTATTTGATTTAGTTGTAGTTTGGTATTATTTTCATTAAACATTGTTATTTTTTATTCTTTAATTTAATTAGTAGATTTCTTATTAGTCCGGCGATTGCATGCTTCTTTTCCATATAAGTCTAGTCATGCTCTTCTTATGTGTATTTGTTTGGGTGTGATTGAGTCCGGTAGATCTCTTTTATAGATTTGTCCATTGCTGTGATATTATCATTTAGATATATCATTGTCTTTTGATAATTTATAAGTTAGGTCATGTGTGCTTGAAAGTAAAGAATAATTCATATCAATTACATTAGGGTTTATACATGGGCTTTAATTGAATATTTGCCGATTGCCTATTTGGGATGTGAAACTTGCAATCGAGATAAAAACAACTGAATCAAGTTAGGATTAGGGCAACGAACCTAGGGAGGATTTTCGAAACCTTGTTGTTTCTTTACCATTATATTATTCAAATATTTACATAATTACAATTTTCTCACAATTCAGATTCTGTCATTTGATCTTTATCGTTTGTGTTGAGGTTCACACCTTCTCTTGTAGTTATCTTGTTTCCCTGTGGAATTGACACCCCAAAGCTATACTACAATTACCGCATTATACTTTGGGCGTAATCAAATTTTGGCACCGTTGCCAGGTAGATGCTCTTAAGTACAAGGAAGATTGTCAACTTTGAGACATGACGGTAGAAGAATTGTAGATAGTTTTTTTTTCAGCAGTTTGTAAAGGCGGTAGCTTCGTTCCTTCTTTTAGCTTGCTGCATTAATTTTTAATTTATTTTATTTTGTTCCTTCTTTTTATAGTATTTTTTTGTTATTTATTTATTTTATTTTGTGATCTTGCATGCCCAGTTATAGAGACACTTTGGGTAGATTTGCTTATCGGCTTGTGCTAGAGACAGAATTAAATTCTTTTCTAAATCCATTATTTGATAATCCATCTAGTCCCGAAGAAATGAGTGAACATGAATATCAACCCCCTAGGACCCTTCAGGATTACCTCAACCCTTCACGCACAGCCACACCATCATGCATTATGTTTCCAGCCAATACTCGCCAACTAGATTTTAAAACAGGGATGATACAATTACTGCCTACGTTTCATGGCTTGGACAATGAAAACCCATATGTGCACATTAGAGAATTTGAGGAAGTAGTCGTGACTTTTCATAGTCAAGTTGAAACCGATGACATTGTGAGGCTTAAGTTCTTTCCTCTCGCTTTGAAGGATAGAGCTAAGAGTTGGCTATACTCACTAAGACCACGATCTATTGGATCATGGACTGAGATGACTCGAATTTTCTTTAACAAATACTTTCCCCAACATAAGACCAACACTTTTAAAAGGCAAATCTCCACCTTTGCACAAAAGGATAGTGAGGCTTTATATCAGTCTTGGGAGAGTTTTAAGGAGTTATTGAGTATGTGCCCTCACCATGGGTATGAGAGTTGGCGCTTGGTGAGCTATTTTTATGAGGGACTTACATATAGAGAGCGCCAATTCGTAGAGATGAGGTGTAATGGTGAATTTTTGGAGAAAGATCCTGATGAGGCTATAGAGTACCTCAATGAGCTTGCTGAAAAAGCTCACACTTGGACTGGACCTAGTACTACTGAAAGCACAAATAGGTCACGA
The DNA here is from genome assembly GCA_023935145.1 of Bretschneidera sinensis. NCBI lineage: Eukaryota > Viridiplantae > Streptophyta > Magnoliopsida > Brassicales > Akaniaceae > Bretschneidera > Bretschneidera sinensis. The sequence goes on along the minus strand of CM043702.1, from coordinate 80,320,306 downwards.
CCTATAGGGAACCCAAATGGTGGTGGAATTTACCATCTTAGGGAAAAGGATAACCTTAAGGCCAAGGTCGAGATGCTCACTAGGGAACTAGAGGTATTAAAGACTACGAGCTTAAAGGCAACACACGTGGTTAATCATGTAAAATCTTTTGAACCATATTTTGTGTGTGGTGGGGTAGATCATCTCTCCCAAGAGTGTCCCACATTTTCTGAGATGAGAGGGATGTATAAGGAACAATGTAATGCCTTAGGCATGTACAAGAAGCCTTTGACACCCTTCTCTGATACTTATAATCCGGGATGGAGAAATCACCCCAATTTCAACTGAAAGTCTGAAAACCAGCAGCTTGCACAACCCCCTGCACCATATCATGCACCCGTGTCTTCTATGAGTTCTTTAGAAGAAACTTTACATGCTTTTATTGAAGCACAGGGGAAGACTAATCAAAGACTTGAATCTTTAATTGTGCAGGTTGTTGAAGAACATAAAAAGATAAAGAGCCAAGTGTCCAAGTTAATGAGCTACTTGAGTGTGACTGAGCAAAGTAAGTTCCCTTCTCAAGCTCAGTCCACATCTCATGGTCAGCATCTGGTGCAACAGAATGTGAAGGAAGTGAATGCTATTGAGATAGTAAGTGGTAAGTTATTACATATCCCAATAACGAAAAAAATCAGAGGATGTGGACGAAAGCCACCAAACATACATGATGGACTCATTCATGGAAAAGGTCCAACACCTTAATCCATTGGAGTCCACCCTCACTCATGGCTTTACAAGAGCATATATCAGGCCAGAATTTGTAGGTGTTACTGATGACATCCTTGAGGCCTCTTAAAAACATACAAGCACCAAATTTAGCAATGAAGCAGTGGCGGGTGCATTCAACCTATGCTTTTCTAGGAGGGAATAAGAGTGTCTGGCTGAAGATGTAAAACTTAGTGCTCATGGGAGGCCCCTCACAGCATATCCTTTTATTATTATTGTTTTTCTTTCTTGTTTATTATTCACATTTTTTTTTCTGTTTTTCAGTATTAACTTAGTATTTCCTTTTCAAGGAAAAATGTATGAGGCAGTTCAAATGGTGGAGCACAATTTTCAGCTTCTGTATACCTTTGGCTACAAAGGGAGTCTCCTTTACTCTTTCTTTCACATTGAGGTCAATGCAATTTTTAAGTTGGGGGTGGAGGAAACGCATCTCTTTGTTTCCATATTCTTTATTTCCATACATTTTTTTTTCTTTTTCCATTGAATTGCTTGGTGTCATCTTCCTTGATTGTTTGTGTTTAGCATGCTTGGTGTTAGTCTTAGAGTCAATTTACATGTCAATGATATAAACTTAATTGAGATAGCAGATAGCATGTAGAAGAAGTTAAATCTTGCTTCGGTTTGAAATTAATTTAAGTATCAATCTTCATTTGGTTTGAGACTCTAGTTTGTGGTAAGATTGTATGATTAGTCTTAAACATTTAGAGAAATTTTATGTGTGATTGTTTTATGAATACTTTTGTGGTCTTGACAAGCTCTAGGACTTACTTGATAATCACTTGAGGCGAATTCCTAGAATGCACACTACTTAGGATATGATATAGGCCATTTTTGAACCGTTTGAGTCTTTCAAACCTACCATTGCTATATTTATCGCTAGTCACCTATTTGAGCTTTTTCTTGAAAAAGAATTTGAGCCTTGTTTCTTTCGATAGCCCATTCACTCACCTTCATGAGCCTAAAAATATTTATCCTTACCTTTCTTTTAAAAGAACTTAGTTATACACATTTGTTGAGAAGCACTTAAAAGGAGTAAGGATGGAAATATGAAAATATATATATATATATATATATATATATATATATATATATATATATATATCACTACCGGCTCTACCACAACCCAAGTACATTAAAAGAGATAAGTTGGGGGTTGTGGAAAAGAAAAGAAAAGAAAAGAAAAAAAATGAAAAATGAGGTGAATGGTCTTATGCCAAAATACAAAAGAAAAGAAAAGAAAAAGAGAAGTGAATTATGGCAAAGAAGAAGAAAAGAAAAGAAAAGTGGTGACTTATTGAGAGATATGCTCTTATAAAAAATGGTTAAAAGAGTTGGGTGTTGAAGTAAGGTTATCAAGTGCTTAAAGTGGTTGTGTTTAAAACTAAGAGATTGAGTTCTTTTACTTGTGAATCCTTCCCGTTCTTTCTTAACCTTTACCTTAGCTTAACGTTACAAGCTTATTAAAGACCTATTGATCCAATGTAATGTGATTTTTCTACAATAGTGGAGAGTGATTGGAAAAGTGAGCCTATGGAGCTTGTTTTTGTGATTGATGTCACGCAATTTATTATGTTTTTAGAGGCCAAGACTTGTATTCATGAATGTTATGCATAAAATCATCCTGGTGTTCGGATTAATAGTTTGTGGTAAGATGGATGTTAAGAGTCAATAACGATTTCAAGATTGATGTTTGGATTACTTTTGGATTTTGGTGAAATTTATTGATTCTTTGTGCCTTGTGTTATATGCAATTTTTTAGACAAAATGTGAATTACTCTTGGTTAACACTAATATTGCTTTTCATTTACTTTGATTCTCACCGTAGAATTCATCTCTTGTTTTTGCTTGAATTGCTAGGTACTAGCAATAAGCTAGTTAGGGGTTGTGATGAGAGTCATAAAATACATCTTAACAGTACTTAATTGTTATCATTTTAGGGTTGATCTAGGTTTTAATTGCACTTTTATACGTTAACAACTCTAAAGTATCATTCTTGGATCATTGATCTATTTCGGTGCATTTTCAGGTACTTTAAGCTCAAAAGAAGAGGAAAAGTTATCATTGCTTGAGGCACAAAGACTTGAGGCATACTGGAGTGAAGAATGCTTCCAGAAAGACAAGAAGAGGGGCTTAAAAGAGCAACAACTGCTGCCCACACTGGAAAAGAGTTTCACTAAATTGCCAGAATTTCCCGTATAGATCAATCATCTTTGCAAATCAAACTGTGTTGATACAAGAAGAACATGAAGATGAGCCATATATTCTTAGAATGATCCGGAAGTCTATTTTCTGGAGAATTTTATGGTTTGTAAAAATGATTTTTCTAGAGAAAGTTATGGCAGTTTAAGTAGACAAAGGTCAGGCTGTGCGGGATTTCAGCGTGAAGGGCATATGAAGGCTTAAATCCTGCATCCCACGTCGGTTAGAAACACATTTCTATATCCTACATCCCACATCGGATTGGAAACACATTGCACTCATGGTATTTGCCTATATAAGACCCACTCCACTTCAGCTTTAAGGACCATCGGAGAATCTAAGATCATCTGAGATCATCAGAAAGTGAATCTAGAGGGCCTTTAGGAGCAATCCAGAGGGCCCTTAGGAGGAATCCGAAGTACTTTTGGAGGGCAAGCTGAGGAATCACTGAAGTTTTCGCTACAAAGGGGGAGATGATCGTTGAGAGGCCGGAGGCAACTCGAGGACGCATAAGCCCCATGGCCGACTAGTCTCCAAGCAAGGCGAAGGGATGAATCCCTAGGTGTAGTTGTTCTTATTTTCCTTTATTTGATTCAGTTGTAGTTTGGTATTATTTTCATTAAACATTGTTATGTTTTATTCTTTAATTTAATTAGTAGATTTCTTATTAGTCCGGTGATTGCATGCTTCTTTTCCATATAAGTCTAGTCATGCTCTTCTTATGTGTATTTTTTTGGGTATGATTGAGTCCGGTAGATCTCTTTTATAGATTTGTCCATTGCTGCGATATTATCATTTAGATATATCATTGTCTTTTGATAATTTATAAGTTAGGTCATGTGTGCTTGAAAGTAAAGAATAATTCATATCAATTACATTAGGGTTTATACATGTGCTTTAATTGAATATTTGCCGATTGCCTATTTGGGATGTGAAACTTGCAATCGAGATAAAAACAATTGAATCAAGTTAGGATTAGGGCAACGAACTTAGGGAGGATTTCTAGAACCTTGTTGTTTCTTTACCATTATATTATTCAAATATTTACACAATTACAATTTTCTCATAATTCAGATTCTGTCATTTGATCTTTATCGTTTGTGTTGAGGTTCACACCTTCTCTTGTAGTTATCTTGTTTCCCTGTGGAATCGACACCCCAAAGTTGTACTACAATTACCACATTATATTTTGGGCGTAATCACTGCCCTTCACACAGCAGTATGCACTCCTTTGCCTTGTTGATTAGAGGTGTGCACACACACCCAAATGGATGCACACACATGTGTGCACTCCTTTAACATGCTTTATTTTAATCTTCCAACCTTGGTTTAGACTTTAACCATATTTGAACCATGTTTAGACCATGTTTAACCCTTAGACAAATACCAACAATCTCTACCTTTGTCTAAGCATTTAAACCCAAACCATTATGCAGAGAACTTCAGGGTCTAAACTCATCTTGAGTCATCATTCAACCGAATCCATTCCTAAGAAGTCTAAAGCAATGATTGAACCTTCTTAGAGGTAGAACCTTGGTGCCTAAATCTTCCGGACTTTCCTCCGTGGTCTTCTTGTCAACATGAATGCATCCTTTCATACCATTTTTTTGGAATGTAATGATACCGAACATCCATATGCTTCGTCCCCTCATGGAACACCGGATTCCTCCACAAGTGCCATGCACTTTGGCTATCAAAAGACACCACCACCTGCTCCTTTAGGACCTCCCACTCATCCAATAACCCTTTGCACCACATAGCCTCCTTTATGGCTTCCGTAGCTGCTATGCATTCTGCCTCGGTTGTTATGAGTGCTACCATTGACTGCACTGAGCCTTCAAGTACCTCAGCAACCACTTCATCCCAAGCCAATGCTTCTTTCCGGGACTACTCACAAATTTGCTGAGAACACCCATTGCCTAAGAAACCTTTAACCAGTTTCTCTCATTTTATTGGATTATACACATCCCAAGGATCTTTTGTATAAGGCTGAGATCCTTCCTCTCGAACTCCTCACTGAGTTGAGATGTAAAACTTTTAATCCTCTTCCTATTGTTCCAAACCAACAACACATCAATGACATAGATGAAGATACTCACCATCTTCTCCACCTTCTGTCCAGGTGAGAAAGTTTATGTGAAATCTATGTCTTTTCTTCTTGTGAACCCCTTCACCACCAGCCTAGCCTTGTTTCGGACTTCATCTCCTGGAGGGTACCCTTCTTTGATCTTGTAAGTGCATTTACATTCCACAACTTTCTGTTTTCCTGGAATTTTCACCAATTCTGAGAAGTTGTTATTCCTCAAAGAATTCATTTCTTCCTCCATAGCTAGCTTCCATCTTAGCAAATCCTTACATCCCATGGCATCAATGTAAGTCTCTTGTTCACTCATCTCTCCTTCTGTCCAAGGAGTTGTTGCATCCACAGCATCCGCAAAACCATATCTTTAAGGTGGTCCTACCAGCCTTCTTTCCCGGTCTCTTGTGAGCTGATAGTCCTTTCGACTCCCTGCATCATCCTCTTTCAGTTCAGCCTCCTCATGAGTGTCCTGAGCTTGGCATTCATCAATGGGCTCTACCTAGTCCGAACCCTCTTGCCTTCCTTGCTCTACCTGAACCGAATTCTCTTTGATGCTATACTCCACAAATACCGATCTGGTTTGCTCACTAGCCCCTGCAGGGTTAGTTTTCTCCAAGTAGGGAAATAACAATTCATTAAAATTAACTTCCCTACTTATTATGAGTTTCAATCCTTCTTTCGCTAAGGACCACAATATGTACCTCTTAGCCCCTTCCCCATATCCTAGAAACTCATATTTTCTAGATCCTGGGCTAAGCTCATCATCCTTTTGATGTGCATACGCAGCACACCTAAAAGTCCTAAGGTTTTCCAACTCAGGGGGTTTTCCACTCCACATCTCTTCGGGAGTCTAAAGCTCTAAAGCTCTAGAGGATGATCTATTAACCAAATATGCAGCAGTAGACACAACTTCCCCCCAAAAACATTTGGGTGATCCGGATCCATTTAACATGCACCTAACCTTTTCCATAAGGCTTTTATTCATCCACTCAGCAACTCCATTTTGCTGAGGGGTTTCCACAACCGTCCTATGTCTTAGAATCCCATTTAACCTACAAAATTGATCAAGTTCTTGGTTAAAAATTTCTAAGCCATTATCGATTCTTAACACCTTAACTACCCTACCCATTTGAGTCTCTACTAGCCCTTTCCACACCACTAATTTATTCAAAGCATCTGATTTATTTTTAACTAAATAAACCCAAACCTTTCTTGAATAATCATCAATTAAAGATAGAAAGTAAACGTTACCTCCCTGTGTTGGTGTCCTTGCTGGTCCCCAAAGGTCCATATGAATGTAGTCAAGAATGCCCTTAGACTTGTTCACTCCGGTGTTGAAGCTGACCCGGTGTTGCTTCTCAAGAACACAACACTCGCAGAAATCAAGTTCCTCTACTTTGTTTCCACCAAGTAGGCCATCCTTGCTGAGAACTTGCAGGCCCTCTTTGCTCATATATCCTAAGTGAGTGTGCCAAAGGGCTGCCTCATCCATCTCAGCCATCAAGCTTGCTGCTTGATCCTTGATCTCCATGTCTCCGATCATCTCATAGAGTCCATTCTTTCTTGCTACCTTGATCACTACCAAAGATCCCTTGGCCACCTTGATCTTTCCTCCCTCTACTTTGCATGTATACCCCATGGAATCCAGTTGCCCCAATGAGATCAAATTTCTCTTCAAATCTGGAAGATACCTCACATTTCACAGCAGCCTTGTGACTCCATCAAACATCCTTAATTGGATGTCTCTAATCCCCCTCACTTGGCAAGAATTGTCATTCACCAAGAAGACCCTTCTATCATTGATCTCCTTAAAATTCTTGAACCATTCCTTGTGAGGGCACATGTGATAAGTGCATCCAGAATCTAGAATATACTTTTTCTGCCTTGCCTCCTGCTCACATTTGAGCACACAACAAGAACATCATTTTGTTATTCTCCTTTGGCAACCGAAGCCTCTCCATTGTTGGTGTGGCTTCTTCTCTCATCCCACATCTTCTTCTTGCAATCTTTTCTGAAATGACTCTCCTTGTTGCAGTAGAAGCACCTCTTTCCAAATCTTGATTTGGAATGTGCTCTCCCATGGCTTTGCCCTCTACCTCTTGATTTCTCTCGGTAGTTGCTGGCCTTCCTCTTACGAACAGCCCATCTCCACTTGATGTCTCCTTCATCTTGGCTTTGAAATCATGTGCTCTTATGGCATTGATCACAATCTCCTTTGTTAAAGTATCCCTTCCATACTTAATTGCATTAATCAAATTATTAAAGCAATCAAGAAGAGAATTTAACAAAATGACAGCCAATTGTTCATCCGAAAATGTAATGCTACAGCTATTCAAATCTTGAACTAGCTTATTAAAGAAGATAAATCTTATTAGGAAGAGTTTTGGTAAGAAATAACTCACCTAGTTTCTTCCATATGACAGCCGGATCTTTCGAGTCTTCGTACTCCCTTGTGACACTATCCGACATGTGCAAGAAAATGGTGCTGTAAGCCATCTTCTTCATCTCAATCTGCTGGTCCTCTGTGACACTTGCTGGAAAAGCATCATCTTCTCTAATAGCCAAGTCCACTTTCTGTTGCATTAGAACCGCCTTGATCTTCCGCTTCCAACAGGAAAAATCTCTCTTTCCATCAAATTTCTCAACCACAAAATTTGAAGCCATCTTTGCGGACAAGATCCCAGATTTATGCAATACCCACAAATGCTTTCTTCTAAACCTCAAGAACATGATCGAAGATGGATCTTAACACCGTTCTTGAACCACCCTCAAGAACATGATCTGATCTTGATCTTTACTCTGTTCTTGAATCACCCAAGAAGTTGATCTTTGATTCTTGGAGTCTTGGCTCCGTCACCTTCTTGTTCTTGCTCCGATACCCGGCTGTGCTAGCTCTGATACCACTGTTGGTAGTATCTCTTCCAGCTCTGATACCACTATTGGAAATCACCTTCACAAGATGCCCAGGTGGTGATCTTCCAAACACCCAAGTCTAGAATGACTTGTAGAAAGAAATACAGCAATCGAAAGCAAGAAAGAAAATAAGACAAGCGATTTGTTATCGAGGTTCGGTAATAGCCTACGTCCCCGTGAGTTTCTCTAAACTCTTTGCACTAAATCAATGGTTCTTTACAATTCAGTAACCCTCTCCAAGAAGCTCAAGTTCTTAAAGAAACAAAGAAGAGAAGAAAGAAGATGATAAGAACTATTACAATGCTCTCTATCTATACTACTCTCTCTTCTTTACAACCAGCCTCTCTACAATGAGTCCCTCTTATGTTTTGTGTCTTTGCACTCTCACATAATTCTCTCTTGTATTGTTGTCTTGTCACTCTTTACAATTGATCTTAAATTATATCATAATGTTATGTTGATAATGAAGCTAGGTGACCCTTTATATAGTGCACCAACTTCTTATCCAATCTTGAGAGTCAATCTCCACCCTTAGATCTTGATGACCACTTAACCATGGCCCTCCATCAATCCTAAGTGGTGTTGTGCATTTTAACCTTGCATTCACGCACCTAAGAGAAGGCTTAACCAAGTTGTATGTGTGTGCCTCGGTGTGCCTAGCGCCTAGGCGCTGAACAGAGGCCAGTGAGGCGCTAGGCAAAGCTCCTTTGCACCACATTCTGGATGGTACGGTGCTGGTGAAGGGGTAGTGTGGTGCTGCCCTTCTTCAAACTGCATCCTTGCTGGGTGGTGTGGCACTGGTGAAGGGGCAGTGTGGCGCACACTGATGTTGCCCTTCACACAGCAGTGCGCACTCCTTTGTCTTGTTGATTAGGGGTGTGCACACACACCCAAATGGATGCACACACATGTGTGCACTCCTTGAACATGCTGTATTTTAATTTTCCAACCTTAATTTAGACTTTAACCATCTTTGAACCATATTTAGACCATGTTTAAACCTTAGGCAAATACCAACAGGTTTACAGGTTCACAAGCACTTGGAAAGGAGTTTAACTAAATTGCCATAATTGCCCGTACAGATCAGTCATTTTTATAGATAAAACTATATTTATTTAGGTAGAACTAGGAGATGAGCCATATATTCTTAGAAAGATCCAGAAGTCTATTTTTTGGAGAATTTTATGGCTCATAAAAATGATTTTTCTAGAGAAAGTTATGGTACTTTAAGTAGACAAAGGTCAGGCTGTGTGTGATTTCAACGTGGTAGAAGTGATTTTTACGGATTTAAATTGTAATGATTCAGGAAGAACCAAGAGATGAGCCATATATGCTTGGAAAGATCCGGATGTCTATTTTCTGAGGAATTTTACGGCTCATAAATATGATTTTTCTAGAGAATGTTATGGCAGCTTTAGCAGACAAAGGTTAGGCTGTGCGAGATTTCAATGTGGGCAGAAGTTTTGAAGGGCATATGAAGGCTTAAATCCCACATCCCACATCGGTTGGAAACACATCTCTATATCCCACATCCCATATCGGATTGGAAACACATCTCTATATCCCACATCCCATATCGGATTGGAAACACATTGCACTCGTGGTGTTTCCCTATAAAAGGCCTACTCCATTTCAGCTTTGAGGATGATATGGGAGCAGATCTAGAGGGCATTGCACTCGTGGTGTTTCCCTATAAAAGGCCTACTCCACTTCAGCTTTGAGGATGATATGGGAGCAGATCTAGAGGGCTTTCAGGAGCAATCCATATGGCCTTTAGGAGGAATCTGGAGGACTTTTGGAGGGCAAGCTAGGGAATCTCCGAGGCTTTGCTACCAACAGAGGATACTCACAGCGAGATCAACTCTTTTCCTTGAGATTTTTGTTGTCCATTATATTTATGGGTATTTAAATTCTCAAGTGGGGCTAGGGATGAACTTGCATAGTTAATGGTATTTTTGTTTATTTTTAATTTATGTATTTGAGTTTCAATTACTAGAACTTTGTTGTTTTATCATTTGTAATTCATTGGTGATGTTTTCTTTTCTGAATAATCTTAGAATTTACTCTGTTTATAGATTCAGTCATGCTTTTTCTATTGAATGGTTTAGCTCTTTGATTATGTTTAGATTAATTATTTATCTATATTGATTTAGTTATTTGCTGCAACACTGCTTTATGAGTATATTGTCATCGTTGGATTTTCTCAGTAGTGATAATAATTCATGTATTTAAAAAGTAGTAAATGATTTTTCAAAGGGTTACATTTGGTTTAATCTTGGTTTATAAATCTACATCTTCCGATTGAGAATTATAGAAATTGAGTTCCCAATTGAGTTATTCAATGAATTAAGAGTAAGTAAAATACCGGATTTGTGCAAGGGATTCCCGATGCTTTACTGTTTATCAAATTTGCTTTAATTTAATTCGTATTTAAAATTAATCTTTATTCTCCATCAATCATTCGATATTGTTCTTTAGTTTCTTTGTTCTTTCTACTATTCTTTAAATTTGTCTCCTTGTGGAATTGACACGCCAAAGTTGTGCTATAACTACCGCGTTATTGTTTGGGTGTAATCAGTTGCGTTCTCGTTAGATTGGATCTTTTGTTGTTACTAATATTTTTCCTCATGGTGCAGTTGAAATTCAAATTTTAGCAACTTCCAAAGTGTTCAAGGGTCGTTGGCAAAAATCTACCTAAATTAATAAGCAAATAATTGAACGGTTTTACTTGTAAGTGCACAAGGTCAACTTAGTAGTATAGTGTGCAAAATGCGAGGTCATCTCCACAGGGATTGGTAAAGTTCTATTTAAAATTAAATTTGTAATATAGAACGATAGAAATAAGTATTAAGTTTTGATTATGCCTAAAGTATAACGCGGTAGTTATAGCACACCTTTTGGGTGTCGATTCCACAGGGAGACAAGCAAACTACAAGAGAAGATGTAAACTTTAATACGAAACGATAAAAGTCAAAGGAAAGAATCTGAGTTTGAAGTAGTGTGAAATAATTGTGTAAATATAATAGAGAACAACAAGGGTTCGGGAATCCTCTTTAGGTTCGTTGCCTTATTCCAATCTTGATTCAGTTGTTTTTATCTCGATTGCAAGTTTCACATCCCAAACAAGCAATCGGCAAATATTCAATTAAAGCACATATATAAACCCTAATGTAATTGATATGAATTGCTCTTTCGAATTAAGCACACATGACCTATCCTATAAGTTTATCAAGAAACGACAATATATCTTCAATGACAATATCGTAGTAATGGACAAACCTAAAAGATAGATCTACCGGACTCAATCACATCTAAACAAATTGACATAATAAGAGCATGACTAAACTTATATCTAGGAGAAGCATGCAATCACCAGATTAAGAGGAAATCTTCTAATTGTATCAAAGAGTAAACCATAACAATGTTTTGATAATAAATCCAAACTACAATGAATCAAGACTAGAAAATAAGAACGACTACACATAGGGATTCATCCCTTCACCTTGCTTGGAGATTAGTTGGCCATAGGGGAGAGTGTTGCAGCCTTCATGATGTTTTCCCCAGCCTCTGGCCTCTCTAATCGATGCTCAATCCCCCCTCCTTTCTCTTAAACCCTAAGTGATCTATTTATAGTACAAAGGTCTAAGGGTGTTTTCGGGTTTAATCTATTGTTAAAACCCTAATTAAGTTCTGGCTCGGAGATAGAACATCGTGTGCGCACTGCGGTTCTCCTTTATGGGTGCCGTTGCCTGGGCTAAGGGGCACCACGACGCACACTGTTGATTCAAGATGTGGAGTGCTGGGCGCCGTGGCCCTGACTCTTGTTTCTTCTAGGTGCCTAGGCTTGGCCTGATGCTATAAACTCTTCATTTTATCCTTTCTGGAAGCACTCCCTCACTCCGATACACATGGAATCTTCGAGCTTTCAGCAATGATAGCTTTTCCATCTCTTTTAAACTCAAAGTACCTAAAAATGCACCGAAATAGATCAATTATCCAAAACTAACAATTTAGAGTTATTAACGTATAAAAGTGCAATTAAAACCGAAATCAACCCTAAAATGCTAACAATTAAACACTGTTGAGATGTATTTTATGGCTCTCATCAAGTTTGAATTGATAATGATAAAAACATAGGGCTTTGATATCCACCACTAATCATATTTTCCCAATAAAATAGCGTGCCAATGCTTTAGTCATGTTATGAATACCTACTGTTGTCAACCTAAGGGCATGGTGTATACTCCTTAAGCTATTGATTTTCCTAAGCAACACGTTTAGGCATGGTGTATACTCTAACTCTTTTCTTTCTTAAGGGATTTAGTATGGTGTATGCTAAGTTGTTCCTTAAGAGAGCATATTATCTGTGAAAATCGACAAACACACAAGACCTAAGGCATGTTATATGCTCCCGGTTTCCCATGTTGATTAACCCAAGAATCCGGTCTGGATTTCTTTTTGTTACTATTGTTAGACCGAGGACTCAATCATCCAAATTAATCTAACTAACTAATCCATACCATATGCATATGTTGATCAGACAAACATATATGAGGAATTCAATAAAACAGGCATTAATCAAGTTAAGAATCATAACACAGCTATTGCAAAGGCAACAATATTCTTATATGGAAAAACGTAATCAGGGCTTCAATCGAGCCCTATTAGTAAGTTAGTTACGCATGGTTCTGATGTTAAACATCTTCATAAATAAATAAATAAAGGAAAGAAGAAACCCGGAAAATACTGGCTAGAAGAGTTGTCAATTCTTCTCCCCAAAGCTCAAAACTAAAAAGAAGATCTAGTTTCTGTGTTTACATGCCTATTTATAAGGTTTAAGGACATTTGGAAACCCTAACTCGTAAAACAAAACCCTAACCCTACTTTCCAAAATAGGTTCTACCATTTTACTGCACGTGTGCGCTCAATCTCATGTTGGTGCACTCGAGTGCAAGGTTGCACTCGAGCCTTCTTCTTGTGCGCACGAGTGCTGGTGCGCTCGATCGTACTCTTCTGTACTCGATCGCACTATGCATCTACTAGTTCTTCTAGTTTTGGTTTCCAATCCAGATAATGCTCCCTTTTCTTCAATATCCTAGGAAAACACAGAAAAGAAATAAAATAGCATGAAATAACACAGCTAGGAACTTAACAAATGCAAATTAAGGGGCTTAAATACGAATATTTAAGCACTTATCACACCCCCAAACTTACATATTGCTAGTCCCTTAGCAATACAAAACTAAAAACTAGCTGAAAAACAATAACAAAGATAAATCCATCAGTCATGGTATCCAAAAATTTAGATCACACACAAACCATGATATTTATTCATGAGCAAGCTTAAAATACAAACCCATATTTGCAATAAATAGGAGTTTTAAAATCTAATTACTTACACGAGGCTGGCTAAGGCATCACAAGTCCGTCTTAGTGTAAGGTGAACTAGCATATAAAAAATGAAGCTTCCAAATAATTTTAATGTGTACTGTTTCTATGTCTCAAGACTCACCAAATTCACTATCAGATTGAACAATAATGGCATTGTTTTATTTCCTACTTTTCTTTTACTATGAGATTTTTGCCATGTTTAGTTCCCTTAAGCTTTCTAATTGACCAATATAGCTAGCATTTAGTCAATGACTCCCAAACCAGATGGTTTTAGGGCATTAGGTGTAAAGACACCCCTAAGGACTTACTAACTCGAGTAAAAAAGGCTACGAAACTAAACTGGTCTTAATGCTACCAAGCAAAACTCCCACTTTTTGACATGAACACTCACTACTTACTAAGGCAAGAGGTCCAGTTACTCAATGGAAAGTTCATTTAATGATCATTATGAGCAAAATTCTCACCTTTTGACGTGAACACTCACTGCTTACTGAGGCAAGAGGTCTAGTTACTTAGCGGAAAGTGTATTTAATGATCATTATGAGCATATTTTCTTTCCTCTTTTTGTGCAAATTTTTTTTCTATTTTTCTATGCCAAAGTGTTCATCTAACAAGTCATCCGGTTACAATTAAGCCATGGAACATACATATTAAAATCACATGTCATACCCCACATAATTATACGCTAATGTGCGTGTGTCAAATTAGATCAAACTTGTGAATTCTTAATTGCCTAAAGTGAGTAACTAAATTTTAAAACTCTATTATTGGATCCTGTGTTCAGGATTTTAAGCTTACTAATGAAATCTTATCATAATATTTGTTTAGATTAACCAAAATTTTCAAATCAATATGAACATGCATTTATCTTTTTAATAATAAAAAAAAACTAGGACAGAGTATGTGTGAATGTGTCTCCCATACCTCCAAACTTAAATTACACATTGTCCTCAATGTGTGAATAACATGGAAAGATCTGACCTGATGGATGAAGAACTAGCTGACTGGCATGGCTCGTAGCATACCTCCAAACTTGAACTGATGCACACACATTGTTCCTGAGAAAAGAAAAATGAAAGTAATATCGGAAAACAAAAGATACTAAAATTAAACAATTATGAGAAAAACAAAAGGTCAACATAAACATAAATACTAACAAGAAATGTGAAAATTAATAAAAATAAAAGGATATGCTATGGGGTGCCTCCCATGAGAACTAAGTTTTATGTCTTCAGCCAGACGGTGCACCACTCTCACTGCTGGTCTCCAAGTGGTGCGGAAAATGAGGGACCAAGGGCAAGAGGTGGTCGGTCGAGAATGGCCTAGAGTATCACTTCTAGCCTCGCAAAGCATGCCTCCAACCCATCGATGCACTGATAAACAAGGCATGTAGCCTCCCAATCGTCACGACGAATATCAGCTATCTCACACTGGAAGGAGGACATCTCCTCAAGAATGTGCTGGTACTCTGTGGGTCCCATATCAGTATGGTCCTCCTCCCATGTCTGGCTAGCTGCTAGGTCCTCGGTCTCCATAGGATCATCCTCCACCCTCTCAGCAGCAGGTGCATGCCCTCAAAGTCCTCTGGGCATGTGTGACTGGCTCTGGGTCCACTAGCTCTTGTCGAAGAAGGGGTGCTCCCTGACTGGTCTATTGATGGAGGAGCCCTTAATTCCCTTCTTATTGAAAATGTATGAGAGGAGGGACAGGAATGGGAGCCCCCAGGCATTAGTATTGGTGACCTGGCGTGCATGGATGTGGTCCCAAAACTTATGAAGCTAGCCCCAGATGATAGCCAGGATGGAGTGCCACTGGCCTCTATGAAATGCATATAGTGCCTGTAGAAACTGGTCATGCCTCTAAATCTTGTGTCCCAATGGGCACACATTACGCTGAAGAATATAATCCAGAAGCTTGAGTCATGGAAGTAACTTGGATCGACTCTCGGCATTGTTGTACCAATTGACATACTGCCCAGCACACATGTCCTCAATGATAATGGATAAGGAAAAGGATTCTGGCTGCTCATCCATCTAGGCATCCTCAAGGGGAGATTCATCATTACATCGAAGGGCTACAGCTATATCTGAAGATGTCACATCGATGTACTTACCCTAAAGAGATGAGGACAAGACACCCAACCTGCTGTAGTGGAAAGATAGGTTCTCATAAAACTGAACCACGAACCAGGTGTAGGCAGTATAGCTGATAGGCTTGAATAGCCTCTTTAAGCCATGATGCTTGAATTCCTGGACAGCCCATTGAGTGGCTTTAAACCCCTTGAAATCGCCATCTATGTTGAACATGGTTTCGAATAAGATTTCCCATTGCTCAAAAGTAGGTCGGGATGATTGTGCTCGGTTTCCCGAAGCTTGGGATGTGGAGGCAGCGTGGTTTGGCATCTTGGACAGAATTCTGCAGCAGAGGTGCACTTGATCTCAGTATAGTGCACTTAATCACACTCTCCCTCTATGCTCGATCATAGACCTCTTGCGCTCGAGTGCATTAAGTCAAGAGTTTTATCTAACAGTTGGTGAGCGACCTATAAACCAGTTGAGGGGCAACACTCCAAAACGTGTTCCATCCTCCTGTGAAGCACCCAAAACAACCACAGTAGAAGAAAAAAAATTGTGTATGCAATTATTATGGTTAGAATTAACAGAATGTGGGGGTATGGGGAAAATGGTAATACGGGATTGAAGAAAGAAAAAAAAACTATGGCTGTGCAGTGTTTGCTCAGGGAAGCTGTGGTCGTACGGTGGGTGGTGGCGGCGTGCTGGGTGGTGAAGCTGGGAGTGCTAGTTGTGGGTGGACAAAGTTCAACAAAAATATGCAAAAGAGTGAGAGTGTATAGAGAGGATGCGATAATGAGAGTGAAAATGTGAAAGTGAGTGAAATGTCTTAAAATAAGCACGTGACTCTCTGTCCCTAGTGCGCTCGATCGCACTTGTGCATAGGTGTGTGCATGTGATTGCACTTGCGTGCCATTGGGCTCATGGCTAGAATGCGCTCAAGCATACTATGAGATGCACTCGATCACAGTGGGGCAGAATGCACCATACCACTAAACTAACTCAAGTAATGATGAAAAAATTAAAAAAATAATAAAGAACAATAAATAGAAATAAAAATGTACCGTACTTAGTGGCCTCAGTACCACTGACCTCAATAGAGGTGTTTGAGCTAAACATTTATCAATGTTGGAATTGCTCAAATGATCTCTATAGTAGCTTTAGTGCTACTCTCTTGGAAGGGAACACTTAAGGTCCACCACATGTGGCTCAAGTTCTCTTGGTACGGTTGCATACTGGACAGACTGGAGTGCCAAATCTTCATCTCTTGGTAGCAATTGGATTTCAAGGTATGGCTTGACTCAATGTCCATTTACTGTAAATGTCCGAGTGCTGTAGGAACCATGGATCTCCAAAGCACCATGAGGAAAGACTTTGGTGACCACATAAGGACCAGACCATCAGGACTTGAGCTTGCCTAGGAACAGTCTTAATCGTGAATTGTAGAGTAACACCTTCTGTCCCACATGAAACTCCTTCCTAACCAGCTGTTTATCATGATAGGCTTTGGTCCTTTCTTTGTAGAGCTTGTCGTTCTCATATTCATCATGCCTTATTTCTTCCAGCTCATTCAAGTGCAACTTTCTCTTTTCACCCACTTGTTTCATGTCAAAATTGAACTGCTTGATGGCCTAATATGCTTGATGCTCTAACTCTATCGGTAGATGACACACTTTCCCAAAAACTATTCGGTATAGAGACATGCCAATTGGTGTCTTATAAGCTGTCCTATATGCCCATAAGGTATCAGTCAGGTGCAAAGACCAATCCTTCCTACTCGAATTCACGGTCCTCTCTAGGATGCTTTTGATCTTTTGGTTACTTATCTCCACTTGGCCACTGGTTTAAGGGTGATATAGAGTGCCAACTTTATGGGTGATCCCATATTTCTTGATCGAGGCAGCAAAAAATTGATTATGGAAGTGGCTGCCTCCATCACTGATTATTGCTCTTAGAGTCCCAAACTGTTGAAAATCAGCCCCAAGATGCCCAGGTGGTGATCTTTCCAAACACTCAAGTCTAGAATGACTTGTAATAAAACCAAAACAAAACAAGAATTAAACCAATCAAAGAAAGAACACAAGAAATTGTTGTCAAAGTTCGGCAATGTGCCTACGTCCTCGTGAGCTCCTCCGAGCTCTCTGCACTAAATCAATGAAGTTCTTACAATTATAGCAACACCTCTTCAAGAATCCTCAAGTTTTCGAAGAATGAAAGAAGAGCAAAAGAAAATGATAAAGACTTGAGTTTCCCTGGAATTTTCCCCAAGAAAATTCCACTAACAAGGCCCTTGAATCCCCAATCTATACTACTCTCTCTCTAAACAACCAGCCTCTCTTGAATGAGTCTCTCCTATGTGTTTTGTATCTTTGCACTCTCACACACCATTTGTTCTATTTCACACACACTCTGCACTACTCTCTTACCCTTTTGAATTGCTCGTAGATGATCATTTATATAGTGCAACCATTTCTTGAACCAATCTTGAAGATAATCTCAACCCTTAGATCTCGAGGACCAATCAATCAGAGCCCTTCAACAAGTCTAAGTGATCCTGTGTGCTTTGATCAAGTCTCATGCATCAATTCAAAGTGCTGATCAGGAAGCATTAGGTGTGTCTGGCGCAGTGCCTCAGAATAGGGCAGGTCGCGGCTCAAGCCAGGGCACACTTCCTCCTTTTTCTGGGTGCCACGGTGCACCCTTCCTGAGGTGCGGCGCACATCTGTGCAGAAGACTCTTCCTTACTGAGAGGTGAGGCGTACACTTCCTGGGGTGCGGTGCACACCTGGGGCTGAACACTTCTCCTTGTTGGGGGGTGAGGTGCACACCTCCTAGAGTGAGGCGCCAAGGCCTATTGAAACTTTATTCTTCAACCCGTTTAATCCTTAGATAAATACCAACAATCTCTACCTTTGTCTAAGCGATTAAACCTGAACCATTATGTAGAGAACTCAGGATCCAAACTCAACTTGAGGCACCATATCAACCGATTCCAATCCTAAGAAGTCTAAGGCAATGATTGAACTTACTTAGAGGTAGAACTTTAGTACCTAAATCTGCAGGATTTTCTTCCGTTGTGACTTTGTTCACATGAATGCATCCTTTCATAACATTTTCCCGAATGAAATGATACCAAACATCTATATGCTTAGTCCTCTCATGGAACACCGGGTTCATACATAAGTGTCACACACTTTGGCTATCCGAAGACACCACCACCTGCTCTTTTAGGACCTTCCACTCGTCCAATAACCCTTTGCACCACATAGCCTCCTTTATGGCTTCCGTAGCCGCTATGTACTCAACCTCGATTGTTGAGAGCGCTACCACTGATTGCAATTGAGCCTTTAAATACCTTAGCAACCACTTCATCCCAAGCCAAAGCTCTTTTATTGGATTACTCACAAATCTGTTGAGAACTCTAATTGCCTGAGAAATGTAGGGTCTAGTGCTTACCATTATAGACATGATTGATCCAACCGCACTATAGTAAGGGACCTTTTCTATTTCCTTCTTCTTCTTATCCATTCCAGAACATTGGTCACTAGAGAACTTGAAATGACTAGCAAGGGGAATCTTCACTGGTTTACCATCTTCCATAGAAAACTTATGCAACAGCTTTTCTATGTCGGAAGACTGAGACACCTTCAACCTGTTTCTCTCCCTTTCCTGAATTTTTCTCATCCCAAGGATCTTTTGTGCAAGGCCAAGATCCTTCCTCTCGAACTCCTCACTGAGTTGAGATGTCAACCTTTCTATCCTCTCCCTGCTGTTCCCAACAAACAGCATGTCATCAGCATAGATGAGGATACTCACCTTTTCCTCCACCTTGTGTCTAGGTGAGAAACTTTATGTGAAATCTATGCCGTCTCTTTGCATGAACCCCTTCGCCACCAACCTAGCCTTATTCCGGACTTCATGCCCTGGAGGGTTCCCTTCTTTGATCTTGTAAGTGCACTTACAATCCACAACTTTCTGTTTTCCTAGAATGTCCATCAATTCCCAATAGTTATTCTTCCTCAAAGAATCCATTTCTTCCTCCATAGCTAGCTTCCATCTTGACGAATCCTTACATCCCATGGCATCAATGTAAGTCTCTGGTTCACTTATCCCTTCTTCTGTCCAAGGAGCTGCTGCATCCGCAGCCGCAAAACCATATCTCAAAGGTGGTCTAACCAGCCTTCTTTCTCGGTCCCTTGTGAGCTGATAGTCATTCTGACTTGCTGCATCATCTCCTTCTAGTTCAGCCTCCTCTCGAGTGTCCAGAGCTTGGCATTTATCAAAAGGCTCTACCTGGTCTGAATCCTCGTGACTTCCTTGCTCTACCTGAACTGAATTTTCTTTGATGCTATGCTCCACAAATACCGAACAAGTTTGCTCACTATCCCCTACCGGGTTAGTTTTCTCCAAACAAGGAAATAAAAGTTCATTAAAAATGACATCCCTACTTATTATGAGTTTAAATCCTTTTTTCTCTAAGGACCACAACCTATACCCCTTAGACCCTTCCCAATATCCTAGAAACACACATTTTCTAAACCTTCGTCTAACCTTATCATCATTTTGATATGCAAACGTAGCACATCCAAAAGTCCTAAGGTTATTCAACTCAGGGGGTTTACCACTCCACATTCCCTCGGGAGTCTTAAGCTCTAAAGCTCTAGAGGGTGATCTATTAACCAAATACGCAGCAGTAGACACCGTTTCCCCCCAAAAACATTTCGGTAATCCAGATCCTATTAACATGCACCTAACCTTTTTCATAAAGGGTCTTATTCATCCTCTCAGCAACTTCATTTTGCTGAGGGGTTTTCACAACCGTTCTATGTCTTTGAATCCCATTTAACTTACAGAATTGATCAAGTTCCTTGTTAAAAACTTCTAAGCCATTATCGGTTCTTACCCCCTTAACTACCCTACCCGTTTGAGTTTCCTCTAGCTTTTTCCACACCACTAACTTATTCAAAGTATCTGATTTATTTTTAAGCAAATAAACCCAAACCTTTCTTGAATAATCATCAATTAAAGACAGAAAGTAAATATTACCTCCCTGTGTTGGTGTTCTTGCTGGTCCCTAAAGATCCGCATGAATGTAGTCAAGAATGCCTTTAGACTTGTGCACTCTGATGTTGAAGTTGACCTGATGTTGCTTCCCAAGAACACAACATTCGCAGAAATCAAGTTCCTCTACTTTGTCAACATTAAGTAGACCGTTCTTGCTGAGAACTTGCAGGCCCTTTTCGCTTATGTGTTCTAAGCGATTGTGCCAAATGGCTGCCTTATCCATCTCAACCATCAAGCCTGCTGCTTGATCCTTGATCTCTGTGTCTCCGATCATCTCATAGAGACCATCCTTCATTGCTGCTTTGATCACTATCAAAGATCCCTTGGTTACCTTGATCTTTCCTCCCTCTACCTTGTATGTGTACCCCATGAAATCTAGCTACCCCGATGAGATCAAATTTCTTCTCAATTCCAAAAGATATCTCACATTCCTCAGCAGCTTTGTCATTCCATCAAACATCCTCAACTGGATGTCTCACATGCCCTTCACTTGGTAAGAAGTATCATTCCCCCGAAAAACCTTTCCATCATTGGTTTCCTTGAAATTCTTGAACCAATCCATGTGAGGACACATATGATGAGTGCACCCGGTATCTAAGATCAATTTCCTACTGCCTTCTTGCCCCTTGCTCACATTTGAGCACACAACAAAAACATCATCATCTTGCTATTCTCACTTAGTAACCGAAGCCTCTCCATTCTTGGTATGGCTTCTTCCCTCATCCCTTATCATCTTCTTACAATCTTTCTTGAAATGACCCTCCTTATGGCAGTAGAAGCATCTCTTCCCTCCAAATCTCGGTTTGGAGTGCACTCTCCCATGGCTTTGTCCTCTACCTCTGTCTCGATAGTAGCCATGTATGCTGCTGCCATACCGAGTTGCTGGCCTTCCTCTAATGAACAACCCTTCTCCACTTGATGCACTCCTCATCTTGGCATCAAGATTATCTTGCAACTCTTTATCAGGATCCATTTTAAAAGCAAAGATTCGTTTACGAAGATACCTCTTATTAAAGAGAGTTTTGGTAAGAAACAACTCATCTAGTTTCTTCCAAATTGCAGCTGGATCTTCCATGTCTCCATACTCCCTAGTCACACTATCTGACTTGTGTGGAAAGATGGTGTTGTATGCCATCTTCTTCATCTCATTCTGTTGCACCTCCGTGATACTTGCTGGAAAAGCATCATCTTCTCTAATTGCCAAGTCCACCTTTTGTTGCATAAGAATTGCGTTGATCTTCCGCTTCCAAAGGGCAAAATCTCCCTTTCCATTAAACTTCTCAACAATGAAGTTCGAACCCATCTTGCAGAGAAAATCCCAGATTTATGCAACACCCACAATTGCTCTCTAACTTTTTCTAAATCTCAAGAACACGATCAAAGATTGATCTCAATACCCCGTTCTTGAATCAGCCTCAAGAACACGATCATATCTTGATCTCTACTCTGTTCTTGAATCCCCTCAAGAACACGATCAAATATTGATCTCTACTTCGTTCTTGAGTCACCTCAAGAACAGGATCAGATATTGATCTCTACTCCATTCTTGAATCACCCAAGAAGTTGACCTTTAATTCTTGGAGTCTTGCTCTGAAATCTTCTGTTCTTGCTCTGATACCACTGTTGGAAATCACCCTCAAGATGCCCAAGTGGTGATCTTTCCAAACACCCAAGTCTAGAATGACTTGTAATAAAACCGAAACAAAACAGGAATCAAACCAATCAAAGAAAGAACACAAGTAATTATTGTCGAGGTTCGGCAATGTGCATACATCCCCGTGGGCTCCTCTGAGCTCTCTGTACTAAATCAATAGAGTTCTTACAATTACAGCAACACCTCTTCAAGAATCCTCAAGTTCTTAAAGAATGAAATAAGAGCAAAAGAAAGTGATAAAGACTTGAGTTTCACTGGAATTTCCCCAAGAAAATTCCACTTATAAGGCCTTTGAATCCCCAATCTATACTACTCTCTCTCTAAACAAGCAGCCTCTCTTAAATGAGTTTCTCCTATGTGTTTTATGTCTTTGCACTCTTACACACCATATGTTCTATTTCACACACACTCTGCACTGCACTCTTACACCTTTGAATTGCTCCTAGATGATCCTTTATATAGTGCAACCACTTCTTGAACCAATCTTGAAGACACTCTCAACCCTTAGATCTTGAGGACCAATCAATCATAGCCCTTCAACAAGTTTAAGTGATCCGGTGCATTTTGATCAAGCCTCACGAATCAATCCAAAGTGCTGATCAGAAAGCATCAGGTGTGCCTGGCGACGCCCCTCAGAACAGGCCAGGCCGTGGCTCAAGCCAGGGCATGCTTCCTCCTTCTTTTGGGCACGTAGCCCAGCCTTCCGGAGGTGCAGCACACACCTGGGTAGAAGACTCCTCCTTGCTGGGAGGTGAGGCGCACACTTCCTGGGGTGTGGCACACACCTGGGGTTGAACACTTCTCCTTGCTGGGGGGTGAAGCACACACCTCCTGGGGTGAGGCACCAAGGCCTGATGAAACTTCATTCTTTAACCCGTTTAATCCTTAGATAAATACGAACACAAACCGAGTAAATATGTTATCCTGTAAAAACTTCACAACCACTTTGTGATCATTAGTTTTTGAGGGGACAACCTCGACCCATTTGGACACATAATCCACACCCACAAGAATTTATAAATACCCATACGAGTTAGGAAATGGACCCATGAAATCAATACCCCATACATCAAAAAGCTCGACTACATGAATACTTTGTAACGATATCTGATTTCGAGATGAGATGTTACTTGTCCTCTGGCATCTATCACATGAGCTGCAAAATGAAAAGGCATCTTTAAACAAATTAGGCAAATAAAAATCGGATTGTAATACCTTAAGAGCTGTTCTCATAGCCCCAAAGTGTCCTTCATAAGTAAACTGGTGGCAATGTTGTAATAAGCTCAAATGCTCTTCCTCTGAGACACACCTTATGATGATTTGATCAGAGCAGAATTTGAATAGGTAGGGGTCATCCCAATGGTAATGTCGAGATATAGACATCAATCTCTTCCTTTCTTGACTAGACATACTTAGAGGAAAAACCTTAGCTATTATATAATTGACAATATCGGCATACCATGGAAGTGTTACCTCTAATGCGAACAATTGTTCATCGAGGAAGTTCTCATTCAAAGGTAGCTCATTTTTATCGTCCTCATGAGGTAGCCTAGATAAGTGATCTACAACCACATTCTCACTACCCTTCTTATCTTTAATCTCCAAGTCAAACTCTTGCAATAGGAGTAGTCATCTGATTAACCTAGGCTTTGCATCTTTCTTAGAAAACAAATATCTCAAAGCAGCATAATCAGTAAATACAATAACCTTAGAGCCAATTAGGTATAATCTAAACTTCTCCAAAGCAAAAATAACAGCTAACAATTCTTTTTCAGTAGTAGAATAATTTAGCTGAGCATCATTTAAAGTTCGAGAAGCAAAATAAATAGCATGAGGTACCTTATTTATTCTCTGGCCCAAAACAGCTCCCAAGGTGAAATCACTAGCATCACTCATCAACTCAAATGGAAGACTCCAATCAGTTGCCATCATTATTGTTGCAGAGATGAGCAAGTTCTTTAATGTGTTGAAGGCTTCCATACAATCATCAGTCCATTCAAACTTGGTATCTTTAGCTAACAGTGCACAAAGAGGTCTAGAGGTTTTAGAAAAGTCCTTGATGAATTGTCTGTAGAATCCAATGTGTCCAAGGAAACTTCTGACACCCTTTACTGTTAGAGAAGGAGGCAACTTTGAGATGATATCGATCTTAGCTTTGTCTACCTCAATACCCTTGTTGGAGATTGAATGACCCAACACAATACCTTGTTGAACCATTAAGTGACATTTTTCCTAATTTAACACTAAGTTTCATTCTTTACATCTCTTGAGGACACTCTTAAGATGATTGAGGCATTCATCAAAATTAGAACCAAAAACACTAAATTCATCCATATATACCTCTGATGAGTGCCAAATATTGCATATTTTGGCCCTCTAATTTACATTTGCTAGCTTAGGAATTTGTTACTTTGAGTTGTTTTCGTTGTTTTTCAGGTTTACAAGCACTGGGAAAGGAGTTTCACTAAAATTGCCAGAATTGCCCGTACAGATCAATCATCTTTGAAAATTAAACTGTATTGATTCAAGAAGAACCAGGATATGAGCCATATATGCTTAGAAAGTTCCAGAAGTCTGTTTTCTGGAGAATTTTACGGCTCGTAAAAATGATTTTTCTACAGAAAGTTATGGCCGTTTTAGTAGACAAAGGTCAGGCTGTGCGGGCTGTGCGGGATTTCAGCGTGAACAGAAGTTTTGAAGGGCATGTGAAGACTTAAATCCAACATCCCACATTGGTTGGAAACACATTTCTATATCCCACATCCCACATCGGATTGGAAACACATTCCACTTGTGGTATTTGCCTATATAAGACCCACTCCACTTCATCATTCAGTGTACAAATCCTGAGCCACTTTGGTGTTTACCGGTGGACGTCCGCTAGCATTCTGGTGGATCCCGAAGGCATTGCTACCATAAGGGGAAGCGCCGCCCATCAGCGAGTGGAATTTCTCCCATGTAAAGTTGTTTATTTATTTCTTTATATTCAGTTGTTTTAGTTTAAATGTTTAGCACTTTTTATTTTAGTTTTATAGTTATGAGTGGCTAGACTCTACAGCTAAGGTTGAAGATGAAGCCCCGTCGTTGTTTGACGTAGTAGTTCAGATTTGCTTGTACAAATCTGACAATTTTTAGTATAAATGTTCTGTCAATTATTTGAGTTAATCTTATAATTGAATGAGTTTAAATTGTCTGTTGGATTTTTTTTGTGTTTCATCTGATGGATACATTGAATGCTTTTCGATTAAATTGGATTCCCTTTGTGATTTGTTAAGAGCGGATACATCGGTGCTTTTGGTTTAGTTGGGATATTCTTTGGTTTTTGTCTTATAGTTGGATTCATTGAATGTTTTGATAGGCTATATTTTTAGAACATATATGCTTAACTTCGGTGGGGTGGATTCGAAAACCTTAGTGCTTTTTATTATTAGTTTTTAAATCAACTTAGTTTACTTTTAATTTATTTTGCAATATAACTCTGAAATGTGGAACTAGGTTAAGATAGAGTTAGTTTAGATTAAAAATATATTTTCACAACGCAATTCACTGTGGATTCGACCTCGCACTTGCACAACACTATACTGCAAACGACGCGTGCGCTTGCGAGTAAATTAAAACTCACAACAAGTTTTTGGCGCCGTTGCCAGGGAATTGTTTTGTTTGTGAAAATTTTTGGTCTGAATTGATTTTATTTTTCTACTAGTTAGTTATAAAAATATATATATATATATATAAAAAATTATGTTGATGAATCCAGCGCCGGTTTCACAGTCTTTAGAGGACACCATTAAGGAGTACATTAAAATGACCAGCCCGTCCCTCAATGCTGCCAACACTTTCAATATTGAAAGTTGTTCCATCTGTGCTAGTCCCATGCATCTAGCACAGAATTGCCCATCAATGCCGGCTTGTGCCGAGTATCCTATGGAACAAATGAATGCTTTCAATGACTGTTGTTGGCAATCAAATGGATCTTGCTCCGAAACATACAATCCAGGGTGGTGGGACCACTCTAATTTTTCATGGGAGCAGAACCAACCAATGAATCAGGGAGGAGCCCCTTACCATGCTCACAATCAATACACTCCCGAATTTCCTCCACCAATTCCAAATTATGGTCACTCAGCTTATCCAGCACCATCACCCGCTTACCAAGCTCCCATTCAAGCGCCAGTGTCGGTTTCACAGTCATTAGAGGACGCTCTCAATGATTTCATGAAAACGACTAGCCAATCTATGAGTGAAGTGATGAGTGCAACAATAGAAAACACCCAAGCGATTGCCACACTAGAGAGTCAAATTGATCAAATCGCAAGTTACGTGGGTGAAGGAGAGGAAGGAACGTTCCCCAGTCAAACTGATCCTAACCCAAAGGAACAGTTTGCGGTGGGAAATTCTTCAACTCCAATGCATTGGCATGAACAAGTGTAATCAACTGTCCTATACTTGTCTGGGAGACAAGTGGACAATCAAGTGGAAGAGAACCCTGCTATGCACCAAGGGCAAGAGAGTGGCAACAATGAGAAGAGAGATGCTGAGCCATCTACAGCCACTCGTATTATTAAGGATCTCTCTAGGTCATTTTTACCTAAAGTGCCTTACCTTGAGAGACTACAAACGCCCAAGAAAGAAGAGAAGTCCGAGGACATTATGGAGGCATGCTTTGCTCAGTTTGAAGAGGATTTGGATTTAGATAAGTTACTTGAGCAAGAAATACTATCGTGGAGTTTGCTCCTCGGGAGAGTAGTAGGACAGAGGAGACTATGGATGAATCCCATATTGAGGATCCCTTGGAGGCATGCTTTGCTCACTTTGGAGAGGACTTGGGCTTAGATAAGTTACTCGATGAAGTAAATGTCATTTTGGAGTCTGATCCTCGAGAAAGCAATGAGAAAGAGGAGACTGTCGCACCTGAAACCCCTAAGAAGGAACTTAAGCCTTTACCTGATAATATTAAGTATAAGTTCCTAGGTTCAGCCGATAGTTTGCCTGTGATTGTACCTTCCGATTTGGGTGATGCTCTAGAGGAGAAATTATTTGACGTCTTAAGAGAGCATAAGGAAGCTATAGGCTGGACTATTGAGGATGTCAAGGGGATCAGCCCCTCAGTGGTGACGTACATGATACAGTTGGAGGAGAATGCCAAGCCATCGAGGGAGCCACAAAGAAGGCTCCACCCTACTTTGCAAGAGGTTGTGAGGGCGAAAGATATTAAGTTGTTAGAGGCAGGGATCATTTATCCCATCTCTGAGAGCAAATGGGTGAGCCAGATTCCAGTCGTGCCTAAATGTGCTGAATTTACGGTAGTAAATAAAGACAATGAGTTGGTTCCAACTCGAGTACAGTCAAGATGGAGAAAGTGTCTAGACTACCGTAAATTGAATGCTGCCACTAGGCCTGATCATTTTCCATTCCCATTTATAGATCAGATGGTGGAGCGTTTAGTTGGGCATGTTTACTAATGTTGGGTCTGGCTGAAGACGTTAAACTTAGCGCTCATGGGAGGCACCCCACAGCTTATCTTTTCTTTTGTTTATTTATTATTTCGCATTTTTATGATTAATGTTTGTTTCCAGTATTTTTTGTTTTCCAGTTTTTATTTTTCAGGGACAAAGCGTACTTCAGTTCAAGTTTGGGGGTATGCTATGAGCCATACCAGTCCAGATAGTTCTCCATATCTCAGGTCAGCTCTTTCCATATTAGTCACACATTGGGGTCAATGTGTAATTTAAGTTTGGGGGTATGGGAGACACATCACACACTTTGTCCTAATTTGTTATCTTTTCGTCATAGAGATAAATGCATGCTCATGTTATCGTGAAATTTTAGTTGATCTAAACATTTTATGTGATGTGATGTCATTGGTGAGCTTAACATTTTGAACACATGATCTGGTGATAAATTTTTAAAATTTAGTTACTTACTTTAGGCATTTTGAGAATTCACATGTTTGATCTAATCTAACACGAGCACATTAGCACAAATTATGTGAGGTATGACATGTGATTTTAATGTGTATTTTTCCTTATCTTAACTGAAACTAGATGACTTGTTGGATGAACTCTTGGGCATAGGAAAATATAAAAAAAAAAAAAAATTATCAATAAACTTTTCGCTGAGTAACTGTACCTCTTGCCTCAGTAAGCAGTGAGTGTTCACGTCAAAAGGTGGAATTTTGCTTGGTAATATTAAGGTCGGTTTAATTTCGTAGCCTTTTTGACTCGAGTTAGTAAGTCCTTAGGGGTGTCTTTACACCTAATGCCCTAAAACCATCTGGTTTGGGAGTCATTGACTTAACACTCGCTACATGGGTCAATTAGAAAGCTTAAGGGAACTAAACATAGCCGTGCCTTATTAAAAATAAAAAATAAAAAATAAAATACTATGCCTTTGTCGTTCATTTTTGATGGGAAATTCGGTGTATCTTGAGACATGGAGACCTTACACATTAGAGTTACTTGGAAGCTTCATTTTTATATGCTAATTCACCTTACACTGATTCAAGCTTGTGATGCCTTATCCTACCTTTTGTAAGTAATTAGATTTTAATATTTCTATTCATTGCGAAGATGGGTTTACCTTTTTAAGCTTGCTTATGAATGAATATCATGGTGATGTGTGCTCCTTAAATTTTTGGATACCATGAGTGATGACTTTATCTTTATGTTCTTTGTTTTTCATTGAGTCTTTTATTTTGTTTTGCTAAGGGACTAGCAAATTGTAAGTTTGGGGGTATTTGATGAGTGCCAAATATTGCATATTTTGGCCCTCTAATTTACATTTGTTAGCTTAGGAATTTGTTACTTTGAGTTGTTTTCGTTGTTTTTCAGGTTTACAAGCACTGGGAAAGGAGTTTCACTAAAATTGCCAGAATTGCCCGTACAGATCAATCATCTTTGAAAATTAAACTGTATTGATTCAAGAAGAACCAGGATATGAGCCATATATGCTTAGAAAGATCCAGAAGTCTATTTTCTGGAGAATTTTACGGCTCGTAAAAATGATTTTTCTACAGAAAGTTATGGCCGTTTTAGTAGACAAAGGTCAGGCTGTGCGGGATTTCAGCGTGAACAGAAGTTTTGAAGGGCATGTGAAGACTTAAATCCAACATCCCACATTGGTTGGAAACACATTTCTATATCCCACATCCCACATCGGATTGGAAACACATTCCACTTGTGGTATTTGCCTATATAAGACCCACTCCACTTCATCATTCAATGTACAATTCCTGAGCCACTTTGGTGTTTACCGGTGGACGTCCACTAGCATTCTGGTGGATCCTGAAGGAATTGCTACCATAAGGGGAAGCGCCGCCCATCAGCGAGTGGAATTTCTCCCATGTAAAGTTGTTTATTTATTTCTTTATATTCAGTTGTTTTAGTTTAAATGTTTAGCACTTTTTATTATAGTTTTATAGTTATGAGTGGCTAGACTCTTCAGCTAAGGTTAAAGATGAAGCCCCGCCGTTGTTTGGCATAGTAGTTCAGATTTGCTTGTACAAATCTGACAATTTTTAGTATAAATGTTCTGTCAATTATTTGAGTTAATCTTATAATTGATTGAGTTTAAATTGTCTGTTGGATTTTCTTTGTGTTTCATCTGATGGATACATTGAATGCTTTTCGATTAAATTGGATTCCCTTTGTGATTTGTTAAGAGCGGATACATCGGGTGCTTTTGGTTTAGTTGGGATATTCTTTGTTTTTGTCTTATAGTTGGATTCATTGAATGTTTTGATAGGCTATATTTTTAGAACATATATGCTTAAATTCGGTGGGGTGGATTCGAAAACCTTAGTGCTTTTTATTATTAGTTTTTAAATCAACTTAGTTTACTTTTAATTTATTTTGCAATATAATTCTGAAATTTGGAACTAGGTTAAGATAGAGTTAGTTTAGATTAAAAATATATTTTCACAACGCAATTCCCTGTGGATTCGACCTCGCACTTGCACAACACTATACTGCAAACGACTCGTGCGCTTGCGAGTAAATTAAAACTCACAACAAGTTTTTGGCGCCGTTGCCGGGGAATTGTTTTGTTTGTGAAAATTTTTGGTCTGAATTGATTTTATTTTTCTACTAGTTAGTTATAAATATATATATATATATATATATATATATATAAAAAATTATGTTGATGAATCCAGCGCCGGTTTCACAGTCTTTAGAGGACACCATTAAGGAGTACATTAAAATGACCAGCCCGTCCCTCAATGCTGCCAACACTTTCAATATTGAAAGTTGTTCCATCTGTGCTAGTCCCATGCATCTAGCACAGAATTGCCCATCAATGCCGGCTTGTGCCGAGTATCCTATGGAACAAATGAATGCTTTCAATGACTGTTGTTGGCAATCAAATGGATCTTGCTCCGAAACATACAATCCAGGGTGGTGGGACCACTCTAATTTTTCATGGGAGCAGAACCAACCAATGAATCAGGGAGGAGCCCCTTACCATGCTCACAATCAATACACTCCCGAATTTCCTCCACCAATTCCAAATTATGGTCACTCAGCTTATCCAGCACCATCACCCGCTTACCAAGCTCCCATTCAAGCGCCAGTGTCGGTTTCACAGTCATTAGAGGACGCTCTCAATGATTTCATGAAAACGACTAGCCAATCTATGAGTGAAGTGATGAGTGCAACAATAGAAAACACCCAAGCGATTGCCACACTAGAGAGTCAAATTGATCAAATCGCAAGTTACGTGGGTGAAGGAGAGGAAGGAACGTTCCCCAGTCAAACTGATCCTAACCCAAAGGAACAGTTTGCGGTGGGAAATTCTTCAACTCCAATGCATTGGCATGAACAAGTGTAATCAACTGTCCTATACTTGTCTGGGAGACAAGTGGACAATCAAGTGGAAGAGAACCCTGCTATGCACCAAGGGCAAGAGAGTGGCAACAATGAGAAGAGAGATGCTGAGCCATCTACAGCCACTCGTATTATTAAGGATCTCTCTAGGTCATTTTTACCTAAAGTGCCTTACCTTGAGAGACTACAAACGCCCAAGAAAGAAGAGAAGTCCGAGGACATTATGGAGGCATGCTTTGCTCAGTTTGAAGAGGATTTGGATTTAGATAAGTTACTTGAGCAAGAAATACTATCGTGGAGTTTGCTCCTCGGGAGAGTAGTAGGACAGAGGAGACTATGGATGAATCCCATATTGAGGATCCCTTGGAGGCATGCTTTGCTCACTTTGGAGAGGACTTGGGCTTAGATAAGTTACTCGATGAAGTAAATGTCATTTTGGAGTCTGATCCTCGAGAAAGCAATGAGAAAGAGGAGACTGTCGCACCTGAAACCCCTAAGAAGGAACTTAAGCCTTTACCTGATAATATTAAGTATAAGTTCCTAGGTTCAGCCGATAGTTTGCCTGTGATTGTACCTTCCGATTTGGGTGATGCTCTAGAGGAGAAATTATTTGACGTCTTAAGAGAGCATAAGGAAGCTATAGGCTGGACTATTGAGGATGTCAAGGGGATCAGCCCCTCAGTGGTGACGTACATGATACAGTTGGAGGAGAATGCCAAGCCATCGAGGGAGCCACAAAGAAGGCTCCACCCTACTTTGCAAGAGGTTGTGAGGGCGAAAGATATTAAGCTGTTAGAGGCAGGGATCATTTATCCCATCTCTGAGAGCAAATGGGTGAGCCAGATTCCAGTCGTGCCTAAATGTGCTGAATTTACGGTAGTAAATAAAGACAATGAGTTGGTTCCAACTCGAGTACAGTCAAGATGGAGAAAGTGTCTAGACTACCGTAAATTGAATGCTGCCACTAGGCCTGATCATTTTCCATTCCCATTTATAGATCAGATGGTGGAGCGTTTAGTTGGGCATGTTTACTAATGTTGGGTCTGGCTGAAGACGTTAAACTTAGCGCTCATGGGAGGCACCCCACAGCTTATCTTTTCTTTTGTTTATTTATTATTTCGCATTTTTATGATTAATGTTTGTTTCCAGTATTTTTTGTTTTCCAGTTTTTATTTTTCAGGGACAAAGCGTACTTCAGTTCAAGTTTGGGGGTATGCTATGAGCCATACCAGTCCAGATAGTTCTCCATATCTCAGGTCAGCTCTTTCCATATTAGTCACACATTGGGGTCAATGTGTAATTTAAGTTTGGGGGTATGGGAGACACATCACACACTTTGTCCTAATTTGTTATCTTTTCGTCATAGAGATAAATGCATGCTCATGTTATCGTGAAATTTTAGTTGATCTAAACATTTTATGTGATGTGATGTCATTGGTGAGCTTAACATTTTGAACACATGATCTGGTGATAAATTTTTAAAATTTAGTTACTTACTTTAGGCATTTTGAGAATTCACATGTTTGATCTAATCTAACACGAGCACATTAGCACAAATTATGTGAGGTATGACATGTGATTTTAATGTGTATTTTTCCTTATCTTAACTGAAACTAGATGACTTGTTGGATGAACTCTTGGGCATAGGAAAATATAAAAAAAAAAAAAATTATCAATAAACTTTTCGCTGAGTAACTGTACCTCTTGCCTCAGTAAGCAGTGAGTGTTCACGTCAAAAGGTGGAATTTTGCTTGGTAATATTAAGGTCGGTTTAATTTCGTAGCCTTTTTGACTCGAGTTAGTAAGTCCTTAGGGGTGTCTTTACACCTAATTCCCTAAAACCATCTGGTTTGGGAGTCATTGACTTAACACTCGCTACATGGGTCAATTAGAAAGCTTAAGGGAACTAAACATAGCCGTGCCTTATTAAAAATAAAAAAAATACTATGCCTTTGTCGTTCATTTTTGATGGGAAATTCGGTGTATCTTGAGACATGGAGACCTTACACATTAGAGTTACTTGGAAGCTTCATTTTTATATGCTAATTCACCTTACACTGATTCAAGCTTGTGATGCCTTATCTTGCCTTTTGTAAGTAATTAGATTTTAACATTTCTATTCATTGCGAAGATGGGTTTACCTTTTTAAGCTTGCTTATGAATGAATATCATGGTGATGTGTGCTCCTTAAATTTTTGGATACCATGAGTGATGACTTTATCTTTATGTTCTTTGTTTTTCATTGAGTCTTTTATTTTGTTTTGCTAAGGGACTAGCAAATTGTAAGTTTGGGGGTATTTGATGAGTGCCAAATATTGCATATTTTGGCCCTTTAATTTACATTTGTTAGCTTAGGAATTGGTTACTTTGAGTTGTTTTCGTTGTTTTTCAGGTTTACAAGCACTGGGAAAGGAGTTTCACTAAAATTGCCAGAATTGCCCATACAGATCAATCATCTTTGAAAATTAAACTGTATTGATTCAAGAAGAACCAGGATATGAGCCATATATGCTTAGAAAGATCCAGAAGTCTATTTTCTGGAGAATTTTACGGCTCGTAAAAATGATTTTTCTACAGAAAGTTATGGCCGTTTTAGTAGACAAAGGTCAGGCTGTGCGGGATTTCAGCGTGAACAGAAGTTTTGAAGGGCATGTGAAGACTTAAATCCAACATCCCACATTGGTTGGAAACACATTTCTATATCCCACATCCCACATCGGATTGGAAACACATTCCACTTGTGGTATTTGCCTATATAAGACCCACTCCACTTCATCATTCAATGTACAATTCCTGAGCCACTTTGGTGTTTACCGGTGGACGTCCGCTAGCATTCTGGTGGATCCCAAAGGCATTGCTACCACGAGGGGAAGTGCCGCCCGTCAGCGAGTGAAATTTCTCCCATGTAAAGTTGTTTATTTATTTCTTTATATTCAGTTGTTTTAGTTTAAATGTTTAGTACTTTTTATTATAGTTTTATAGTTATGAGTGGCTAGACTCTTCAGCTAAGGTTGAAGATGAAGCCCCGCCGTTGTTTGGCGTAGTAGTTCAGATTTGCTTGTACAAATCTGACAATTTTTAGTATAAATGTTATTTCAATTATTTGAGTTAATCTTATAATTGACTGAGTTTAAATTGTCTGTTGGATTTTCTTTGTGTTTCATCTGATGGATACATTGAATGCTTTTCGATTAAATTGGATTCCCTTTGTGATTTGTTAAGAGTGGATACATCGGGTGCTTTTGGTTTAGTTGGGATATTCTTTGTTTTTTGTCTTATAGTTGGATTCATTGAATGTTTTGATAGGCTATATTTTTAGAACATATATGCTTAACTTCGGTGGGGTGGATTCGGAAACCTTAGTGATTTTTATTATTAGTTTTTAAATCAACTTAGTTTACTTTTAATTTATTTTGCAATATAATTCTGAAATGTGGAACTAGGTTAAGATAGAGTTAGTTTAGATTAAAAATATATTTTCACAACGTAATTCCCTGTGGATTCGACCTCGCACTTGCACAACGCTATACTGCAAACGACTCGTGCGCTTGCGAGTAAATTAAAACTCACAACAACCTCAATAAATTTTTCCACCATGTCGAAAAAAATGCTCATCATACATCTTTGAAAGGTGGCTGGTGAATTGCATAAATCGAATGGCATCTTTATGTAAGCAAATGTGCCGAAAGAGCATGTGAAGGTGGTCTTTCCTTGGTCCTTTGGTGCTATAGTAATCTGGTTGTAACCATTATACACATCCAGGAAGCAATAGTAGCTATGGCCAGTTAATATCTCTAACATCTGATCAATGAAGGGCAAGGGAAAATGATCTTTTCTGGTCACCTTGTTTAGCCTTCTATAATCAATGCAGACCCTCCAACCAATGGTTATTCTTGTAGGTATTAACTCCTCATCTTCGTTTTTCACCACTGTGATCCTACTCTTTTTCGGAACAACTTGGACTGGACTTACCCATTTACTGTCTAAGATGGGGTAGATAATGCTGACATCTAATAGTTTGAAGACCTCTGCCTTGACTAACTCTTTCATGTGTGGGTTGAGTCTTCTTTGAGCATCCCGGGTGGCTTTTGCTTCATCCTCAAGGTAGATATGATGCATGCACTTGGCTGGACTTATCCAATTGATATCAGCAATGGTCCATCCGATAGCAGATATGTGTTCTCTAAGAACTCTCAATAGTTTATTTTTTTCCCCAACACTTAGATTGGCAGTAACTATCATTGGTAATGTCTTATTCTCTCCCAGATAATTATAGGTTAAATGTTCTGGCAACTACTTTAATTCCAAGTTAGGTGCTTAGACAATGGAAGGGAGAAGAATAGTATTAGTAGGTACAAGAGGTTCAAATGGAGGGGTATTCTTACTTGAATGTTTTGGAGAGGCCTCAAGGAGGTGCAAAACTTCAATGATGTTGTCAGTAACATCCTCAGATTCTGGCTCAATATCCAATCTTGTGAAACCATGGGTAAGGGTGGTCTCTAATGGATTAATGTGATGGACCTGCAAAGCTTGCTCAATAATACTTTGCATCATATATACATTAAAACATTCCATATCATCTTGGGGTAATTTTAATACATCAAATATTTTGAATTCTATTTTCTCACCATTTACCTTCATACTTACGATACCCTTTTTCACACAAATTTTTGTATCAGTAGTTCTCATAAAGGGTCTTCCTAAGATGATGGGCAGAGGTAATGGCATAAGGTATTCTTCCATATCTAATACAATAAAATCAGCAGGTAAAATAAACTCACCTACCTTGACCAAAACATCTTCAAGAATACCTCTTAGTCTTTTTATGCTTCTGTCTGCCAATTGCAAAGTGATGGAAGTCGGTTAAAGCTCCCCCAAACCTAATGTTTCAAATACCGTGTATGGCAGCAAATTAACACCCACTCCTAAATCCGATAATGCACGCTTAAATAGCTGATCACCTATCCTGCAAGGAATGGTAAAACTACCTGAATCTTGGAGCTTTGGTGGTAGTTTTCTTAACAACACCGAACTTACCTCTTTAGTTAAAGCTACTGTCTCATGTTCCTAAAACTTCCTCTTATGAGTGCAACAATCTTTCAAAAATTTAACATAAGTAGGTATTTGTTGAATTGCATCTAATAAAGGAATGTTTATTTCTACTTTCCGCAAAGTTTCAAAAATATCAAGCAGTTTACTTTCTTTCTTTGGCTTTACTAACTTTTGAGGGAAGGGTGGTGCATTCACCTTCTCCATTTCACTTACCTTTAATGCAAATGGTTTCTCTGGAGATGCTTGTGCAGGCTCATCAGTTCCTATGATCTTACCATTTCTGAGAGTTGTAACGGCCTTTAGTTGCTGGTGTACTCATGGATTAGGTAGTGTTTGGGATGGGAGTTCACCTTGCTTTCTTCCATTCAGCTCCTCAGCTAATTGCCCCACTTGTACCTCTAGTCTTTGAATGGCTTGTTCATGCTTTGCAGTGGTTTGTCTTTGCTCAGTCCGAAATCACCTTTAATTTGCCATGAAGTGATCTTGTGAGGTTATTAGTTGCTGTTGTTGAGTGGCCAACTACCTTACAAGACTTTCTAGGTCACTTTTCTTTGTTTTGAGAACTGATTGGGCTGCTTGTTGGGAGTCCCTTTGTTGCTCTTGAAGATTTAGGGTATTTGATTATTGTTCCATGAGAAGTTGTGGTGGTTTCGCCATCCAGGATTGTAGGTATTTGTATATGGATTGTTCTTGGGCGGATAGTTGTTTGGTCCCACATAGTTTGCTTTCTCTAGATCTACAGATGAATACAAAGGGCAAGTTTCAATAGTGTGATCAAAATGAGAACATATAGCAAATACTTGGAGTGGTGTAGCTTGTGGACTAGGTGAGGCATTCTAAGCAGTCATGGCTTTTACAAGCATATCTAGCTTTCTTTCCATAGTAGCCATTTGATTCGAGGATCCACCACTTAAGGTTACCTCATACATACCTTTGCTCTTGACTCCTTGTCTACCTCTAGAGGAGAATTGCTGG